>JAVLUZ010000340.1:5768753-5969822 GCA_036768485.1 Mermis nigrescens
TAATGTATTTAATATAAGTTGGATTGGGCCTCTAAGGAGGGTTGCTAGGCCGCCAGTGACAGCGTGGGTTCCGTTAATGAGGAAACTTTCTAGAGATTGCTCAGAACTTTCGACAATTTCTCCGATTGCGCTCCCAGTGCCTTTCAAAAAATGTGAGACAATGCTAGGATCGAGTGAGAGAGATGCGGAATAGTTAACTAAGCGATTTAATTGATTTTCGATTGAGCGAGTTTTCGTCCAATAATATCTGGCTAGGCTGAGAGGGGTGGGGTAGGCATATCTGCGAGAACCTGTGATTGGAGGGGCGTCTAGGGCGTATGGGGTCCATTTTTCCTGCCATGCTACTTCAATAGGGATTTGACTAACATGTACAGTTCCGCTTTCTGTTCTCCAAGTTTGCCCTTCAAGAAAAATACCAGGGGATGTTTCATGACAATTAATTGTAGGGGAGTGTGGGACAATGTCTTGTGTACCGGGGATCACAAACCAGAGAGTTGATTTAATTAAAATAGGCAAAAATGCGTAGCAAGTATCATTAACAATGAAGTTCCAGAAAATTTTCTCCGGATTTACGGGGGCACATTCCCAGATCATGAGGGCTTCACCTGCGAACGCTGCAGATATATTATTACGTTTAAGGAGGGCGCGAGCTCCTAGGGTTGGGTCTAATCGTAAAAGTTGCCAGGTGAGTTGAAGTGAGCGGTCAGCAGCCCTACAGAGTTCAAGCCAAACAGTTCGAAAACGTGTGATTTCAAGGATTTCCATTTTATTCATAATAAAATTGATTCTCATATTTGCATCCCATGAAACATCGTAAGCGTTTTTTGAGTGAAATGATGATGGATTGGAGGGTTGTGTGGGGGTATTATTCCAGTGGGGAGGGAGCTGTATGAGAACGCCTTGGGGGGTGGAATACATGTTTTCTTGATTACAGATCTTTATGGGTTTTATGATCATGAAAGCTCCTTGAATTTGCTCAACAGTGATAAAATTATTTAGTGAATCAGCCGAAAAATTTCCTAGGAGTGTGTAGGGGCAGAAGTTTTTGGGCTGAATGGGGGTCCATAAAACGTGAGAAGTGAGGGTGGAGCATTCTCCTTGGTTTAAAAAGCAATTTCCGGTGTCAGTTAAATCTGAGAGAGTTTTTGAGCCATCATAAGAGTAAACAGTACCATATTCTAATATGAGATTGGTGACGGACTGACAAAAATCATAACAACAATATTTATAATTTACATTAAGGGTATTAGAGGTGCTCCATGTGTTGCGATCAATTTTTGTGAGTTTTTGATTTTTGAAAAATTTATGTTTCCAAGCAGAGAGACAATCACGAATATCGCCAGCGAATTTTTCGGTTTGATCTTTTACTATTCCTTTAGAGAAGAAAAATCCATAGTTAGTGCAGATAGTATGTGTGATAAAATAGCATTTAACAGCCTCAGTGGTGAGTGGTTCGGTTCGGGGGGTCCAAATTTTGACTTTGATTTTTTGATATTTTTCGGCGACATTTTCTGGCATTATGCATGTAATTTCTTTTGGAACCGATAAAGCATGTCCCGATTTGACATGATTGCACATGAAAAACGTACGTTGGTCCGGATCAGTGTGAGAGTGGGTTGAGTTGAGACAAAAAATGATGATGAGGAACCCCGGTATCATCAGAGATTTGGGCACGCAAATTATTTCCCTAAAGTACTTCGACTGAAGGGTGTGGTGGGGTTCTTTATTTTTCCTAACCGATGGGTGCCTCTGACCTCCGAAAACCTCCCACTTTTTGAATGGGGAACGACTGCCGGCTACATTTTCACTTTTTCCGATACTTTCACCACCTTGGAGATCAGGGCCTGCGGCCCACTTCAATTCAATTTTAGAATTGGGATCCAATTTTTCAAAATCAACTTGCGTCTTACTTATTGCGCCTTCATCGGTAGGATCGGACCTCACCATATAGGTCCTCATGGAGGGAACGACCTCATCCTTGTAGGCTTCCGCGAGCTGGGGGTCCTCGAGAGTAAGGTGATTAAACGGGTCGAGAAGAGAGTGGGGGGTCACACCTTTTTCCAGCTGCGGGTATTCCTGCCCGTCATCCTCCGAAAACTCGTGGGATGTGGATCCATAGTTGTTTATCACATTAGCGTTCGACCGGGCTCCTCGATACGTTAATGCGCCTTTCCCTCTGGACGAATATTTGGGCGCCTCCGTCCGGAAAGGGGTCACGCTCCAGCTTCCGTTATTGGGAGGGTTCTGTGGGACAAAGTTCCGGAAATTTAGAGATGGTTGATTTCGAAAATTTTGTTGGGAATAATTTTGGAAGTTCTGCTGCGAGTAGTTTCGAGAGTTCTTTTCGGGAAAATTTTGAAAATTTTGGTTTGGGTGGGCATAATTTTGAGAGTAATTTTCACTGTTTCTGGCCGATATTCGACAATTTACTTGGCGATGACCTTTGCGCCCACAATAAAAACAATGAATGAAGGCATCAGGATTGAAAGGATCAGAAAATCGGGTTGTATTTTGAAAATTTTGAGGGCGTTGAAAATTTTGAGAGCGTTGTTGAAAAAATGGAGTTCGTTGAAAATATTGGTGGTTTGAGTTGTACGTTGCTGCTGCTCGTGGGGGAAATTAGCTATTCTCTGACTCTGATTATAGGGTTGCTCAGGAAATTTAGAAGGTTGCGCAAAAGCTGTTGTAATAGTTGGGTGGGGTTGTGAATTTTGTTGAATTTGAGAATTTTGAGTTGCAAACTGAGTGACAGTGGAGTCATAATTTTGGTTAATTTCTTGTTTTAAAGCTTCAGAAACTGCTTCCTCAAAGGTTTTTGGAGATGCGTTACGAACCCATAAGCGTAAATTTGGGAGTAATTTTGAAATAAAGTGGCTTTTTATGAAGTCATTTAAATCATGGCCTGTCCATCCGGGTTTAGCTATGCGAGCGAGGTGCCTAATGTCATCTGCATATTTTTGTACAGATTCCCCGGGGTGTTGGGAACGTGAGAGGAGTTGGTCAGTTTTTAAATCAGCATGAAGAGATTGTGGAAATCGTTCTATGAAAGCATCATTTATCTGTTTCCATGCATTTGGGCCTGGGGCATGAGATGCGAGATCGTACAAAAATGTGTGAGCTGATCCTTTTAAGTACGTAAAGAGTAGAGCTAATTTTCGATCAAATTGAGTGGCTCCTGCCAAAATGGCAAGATTTGAGAATTGTTTTTCCCATTCGGGCCAACTTATTTCGCCATCCCCAGCAAAGGGTCGGATTGGGGGGGCTGCTACGAGTGAGACGGGCCGCTGATCGTACATATCTTGAATTTTTAGAACAGTTTCTTGGAGTAAATCAAAAGCTTGTTGATCCATTTTTATTGCGGGTCTGTGGAAATCAGTCGAAGTACCCGGGGAAGCTGAACGCGAAAAAGGTAGAGTTGTATCAGTATGCTTACGTTTGGGATTCTGTCGGCTTCGTAGAGTTGCTAGTCGGCTAAGGTCAGGGATTTTTGTTCTAGTCTTATTCAGCGGACGTTCAAACGGTGTGGCCACTATTGAGGTAGTCGAAAGATAGGGAACACGTGAAGAAAGCTTATTTATTTAGGTGTCAAATCGTGAATTAATGCGGATTCGTGAAAAATAGCTGTCGGCGGAGAAAGCACGTAAAAATCGATTAAAATAGTCGATCAGGCTGAAAAATAATATTGATTTAAAGTATAGACGGTAAACGGATAGTGAGCAGCAGCAATGTACGGTCAGGATGAGTCAGCGTGACAGATAAAATAAAAATTCAGGGGCAGCGATAAAATGACTGTGGGTTGAGGTCGGAGTGTTTGAGGATTTTGGGAATCCGAAAAATGCGACATTTGATTTTTTTCTTTCATTGCGGAACGTAAAGCGCGATCGCCATTTGTAAAGGGGTGTTTAGGGGGTGGTTTCTGCGTTCCCAATGAATAGGCTCTACTCAAAATCTGGACTATCGTGCCTACTCTCAATTAGATGCGATTCACACGATAAATGATGTCTACATTTAATAACGCAAACAACAACTCTACTTATAACAATATTGGCGAATAAAAAGGGGGTGTGCGAGGGTCTCAGCCAAAATCAGATCAATGAATTCTTAAGATAATTAAAACATGGGAGAGAGAGTGTGGAGTTTGAAGGAGAGGAGTGGTAAGCTGACTGCGTGCCTACAACGCACTAGGATGTCCACCAAATCCCGAATGCTAAACGATCGAAAAGAACCGAAAAATGCTTGCGCACTGTATTTTTATAGCGGTGAGTTTTGGAGGTTGGGCCAACGAAAAGTACTGAAATGTGTGTTAAGCATCTTGAATCATTCGGGGGTTGGGCTAGCGGAAAATAATAACGTTAACGGAGTTTATGTGTCTTAGATAGCTCGGGTATAGAAATATGGTTTAGAGTATACTGTGGAAGTTAAGCGTGTGGTTTGAAGGTTGGGCAGACAGGAAGCATTAAAACATGTTTCGTGCATTTCAATTAGCTTGAGCGTAGAGATGTGGTTTAGAGCATACTGTAAGCCTAAAAGTTCTCATGACCAAAAGTGGACGTGGCGGCGAGTTGGCGGGCCAGCTGTCAGAGATATGATTTTGCCTATATGTATTTTCGCTTATCTGTGAGAGAGCAGCGTTTTTGCGGTATTTTGGTTTACGTACTTTCAACTAAGACTGAGTTTTTTTCGAGAACAAACATGGAAAAACTGATTGACGTTTCCGAACCAAAAATATTATTTGAATGATTTTATCGGTGTTTATGGAATGGAGAAGTAATCGGGGTGGTCAAATGGCGCCGAGTTTTTATATCACTGACTGAGTTTGAAGTCGAAATGAAGTACGAAAAAGCGTGAAAACGTGCATTAAATATAGATAAGAAAATACGAAGAAATAAATTGAGTTGATAAAAGTTTAAGAGTAGATTAATTAATTAAAACGGCATTACACTACAATCGGCACATACATGTACAGCATGGGTATTCTGGGGGGTTCAGGCTCAAAAATTTTCCAAAAAGTGTCTTTTTGGGCTAAAAGACGATGGATACGCGTCAAATACACTCTTTGTTTGACGATATTGGCAATGCTCGTTCTTTCTGGAGCATAAGAACAGAAAATTTGTAAAAAATTTGAAAAAATAGAATAATCGAACAAAAGATAGTCAAAAGATATGTAAATGGCGCGAAGCCGACAATTTGAGTTTTAAACCAAAAATGAGCTAAAAACACTTAAAAAGGCACACTTTTTACAATTTTTGCAGAAAATTGACAATTCTGGGGGAGGTCGCGCGTGGCCATTTTGTGGGGTGTCAGTTGCCATTATGCGAAGTCAAACCCCCCATCCCCCTAAGAACACGTATGGGTACGAACCGACTGAAATATGCAAAAACGTAATTATTGTTAGCACGGATTTTGCTTTAGGTAGGTACCTACATTTCCATGATCTCATTATTGTCTTCGATTTCGAGAAGACATCGGGAGATCACAATATACTACAAATACTGCAAAAATTTGTAATTTCAATTATTTTATCATAATATTGAAGATTCTTATAGGTACTCATTCCTGCATGCCCACATACTCATAATACTAGCATTGTACACCGAACAATCATTTGCCACTAACCTTTCGGAGGAGATCGAATTGATGGTTGAAGAGCATTTGGCGTAACGCCCACCATTGTCCCATACAGGCCCGGAGCAACGGGACAACCGCCTTTGTGAACTTAAATTAAAGTTTTGTACAGAATTTTATTAAATAATCTTTTAAATGATATAAGTTAGATGTTCAGTATAAAATTCTTCTTCATATTACAGTTTAGCCATTAAATTATTTGATATTACGAGGCCATCTACACGTGTCCCAATTTAAATTCATCACTTTCGCCATTGTTCTCCGTTTATATTACAAGTACATAAGTCAGCTCACTTAGGAGAATGAACAAGCATGGAACAATTAAAAAAACGGAGACAATCATAAGGAAATTACTTTTCTTGGGCACTTGAACGGAACGTGCGGACGGTTGAAGAGCTTTGGGAGTCACATTAACCATTGTGCCATACAGACCAGGGGCGACCTTTTTCTCAACTAAAATTTGAGTAAATACAGGGTGAGGCGAAAATGCGGTGATTGATGTCTTAAATTTTAATGATAAACAGAATCAACAAACGAAACACATTAAAATCGATAGTGAATCCAACTCTGAACAAAGGTCCAACAGCATAAATGGGTGCAGAAGTCAATACAAGAAATAATTTTTACAAAGTAGTCCCGTAGAAAAGAGCTAAGCACAGTCTCGTTCAAAACTCGTCTATATCTGCATTTGGGCTTTCTTGTGACAATTACCCCAAAAAACTGATGCACCGTTTTAAGTAGCTAAGGTTCTTTTTGGACTTTTCATAGGTCATCTGCTGGGCATAGTCCCGCTTCATCGAATGTCCCGTTTCTTCGAACGTCCCAGGTGTTCGCAAAGTGATGTAATATTAAAATTAATTAAGACAGAAAATCCCACCTCTTCGTATGTTTTACATCTCCGAACGTCCCACTTCGTCGAATAATGACACAGAATGGAAATAATGGTCTCAAAAAAACCTACCTCATCGCATGTCCCATCTCTTCGAATGTTCCACCTGTTCGAATGCACAAACTCTACGAATGTTTTCGATATTCTGCTGATTGAAAATCAAAGATATCTATCATATGTTGTGCATCTGATTTGATAGACATGAATTTGTCATCACAATATCTTACTTTTAACGATTAAATTTTGGTTCATTGGTTTATCATGCTTTGTGATTTCTTAGGTTTCCAAATGTTATACAATTCAGGAGTCGCTTCATGCCCACTCGAACAACTGATTTCATTTTAACGAGTAAAAACACCTTTTCTAAAATTAAAATGGCATTATAACTTCGTTAATTTTCCCTATAGCAGCAAGATCACAAACCTTATTTCAATGTGAGGGAAGCTTTGATTGAATTTGAAACATATCTTCATAACTTACATATCTTCGCCATGGCAACCATGTTCTCCAGGAACACAGCTAATTTCACAGTAGAAAATTAACAAAAAAAATAAAATCAAGGTCTGCTAAAGCTCATAAAAGTTTACATCTCAAGAACATATTAAATAATTATCTTATACTTAAAAACAAGACAAAAAAGCGGAACACACAAAAGAGAACAGGTGTGACGTTCGAAGAGGTTGGGCGTCCGAACAGATGGGACATTCAAAGAGGTGGGAATGTCGAAGAGGTGGGACATTCGATATGATGGGACATTCGAAGAAGTGGAGCCATAGGTGGACAGCACCAAAATTCTGGGGGTACAAGATTTTTCAAAGGTCAAAAAATGATGGTATGGCGAAAAAACACCATTTTCAACGTTTTTCATCGAGCGTTATCCATTGGCATCAAAAAATTGCGAAAAAAACAACATTTTCATAAATTAAATTCTGGGGTGGGAATAGTTTGGTTCATGGGGGTATTCTGCCTTCTGCGGGGTGCATACCGCCAACCCCCCTACGCCCAAGTGTGCTAGTCAACTCGTATGTATGGATTAATCGACGTCGCTAAAAAGTGCTTGACATGCACAGTTTCATGATACCTATCTATAGACTAATAGTTATATTGTTTACTGTTCTGCTGAACTGTTTCACTCGAGTTCGGTCATAAATTTTAGAACTCATCTCCGACAATAAGCTGACAGATTGCGATTATTGATCTGATATATAATTATCGTAACGCTCGGCTTACTGTCGATGAAAATTCTTAGAATTTTATGCACGAAGTGATGTGAAACAGACTAAATAAAAAAATGATCGGACTGAGCTGCTAATCTATATCTTTAAGACACAATTTCTGAGAAGTTCGACCAACTTTGTGATAAGTCAAAAATTAATCATACCTCAAAACAACATATAAAGCACAGTTTTTTATTCTAAACATCATGATGCTGTTCATTTGACTTGAAAACAAAAATTCGCTGTGCTACAGTACGCCAAACATTGAATTTTTTGCCAATTTCACTATTTTTCATTACCTTTATTAAAATTCAATTTTCTCCACGAATAATTAATATCATTCATTCAAACAGCTTTCAATCGATAGAAGAATAAATTTTCAATTAGCTGAATGCAAAAACTTTCGATACATGTTAATTTACACTTTACACTGCGGTTTAAACTCAATAAGTATTCGTTAGAAATTACAAAAAATTTAACTTATACTCGGTTCCTGTAGGCCCCTTACATATACAGCAAAAATTTTTGCCCTTTTTACACAGCTTGTGCCTTGGACTAAATACAAAAAAAATTTTATCAAAAAAAAGTACCCTGGACCACCAAAACAAGCTTCCGATTGACCCAATATACCCAAATTTGCATATAAAAACAGTGCATTGCATAAGCACAGCCTTTTTTCAACGAATACTATCCGTAAAAACAGCTACCAATTGATAGAGAAAAAAATTTCCTATCAGCTGAATGCAAAAAATTGTTATACACTTTATTTATCACTTTACACTGCAGTTTAAACTTGATACATATTCTTTGAAAATTACAAAAATTTCAACATATTCACGGTTCCTGCGGGTCTGTTACATGAAAAGCAAAATAGTTTGCCCTTTTATACAGCACATCCCTTAGTCTAAACATAAAAAAATTTCAGCAAAATAAAAGTACTCTGAACTACCAAAACAAGCGTCCGATTGACCCATTATACCCAAATTTGCATATAAAACAGTGCATTGTATGAGCACAGATTTTTCTCAACGAATAATCAGTATCATTCGTTGAAACAGCCACCAATCGATAGAGAAAAAAATTTTCTATTAGCTGAATGCAAAAAATTGTTATAAACTTTACTTTACACTTTATGCTGCGGTATAAACTTAGTATACATTCGTTAAAAATTACAAAAAATTTTAACATATTTACGGTTCCTGCGGGTCTTTCACGTGCAAAGCAAAAGGTTTTGCACTTTTTACCCATGGTCTAAATATAAAAAGAAATTTATCAAAATAAAAGTACCCTGAACTACCAAAAAAATGTCCGAACGACCCATTATACCCAAATTTGCATATAAAACAGTGCATTGCATGAGCATAGATTTTTCTCAACGAATATTTAATATCATTCGTTGAAACAGCTACCAATCAATAGAGAAAAAATTTCCTATTAGCTGAATGCAAAAAGTTGTTATACACTTCACTTTACACTTTACATTACTGTTTAAACTAAATACATATTCTTTAGGAATTACAATAATTTTAACATATTTACGGTTCCTATGGGTCTGTCCAGGGTACTTTTTTTGATAAAATTTTTTGTACTTAGTCCAAGGCACAAGCTGTGTAAAAAGGGCAAAAATTTTTGCTGTATATGTAAGGGGCCTACAGGAACGGAAAATAAATTAAAATTTTTTGTAATTTTTGACAAATACTTATTATGTTTAAACCGCAGCGTAAAGTGTAAAGTAAAATGTATAACAATTTTTGCATTTAGCGAATAGGAAATTTTTTCTCTATCGAGTGGTAACTGTTTCAACGAATGATATTGATTATTCGTTGAGAAAAATCTGTGCTCATGCAATGCACTGTTTTATATGCAAATTTGGGTATAATGGGTCAATCGGACGCTTGTTTTGGGAGTTCAGGGTACTTTTATTTTGCTAAAATTTTTTATGTTTAGACTAAGGGATGTGCTGTATAAAAAGGGCAAACTATTTAGCTTTTCATGTAACAGTCCCGCAGGAACCGTAAATATGTTAAAATTTTTGTAATTTTTAAAGAATATGCGCTCGGTTTAAACTGCAGTGTAAAAGTGAAAACAAAAGTGTATAACAATTTTTTGCATTCAGCTGATAAGAAATTTTTTCTCTATCAATTGATAGCTGTTTTTACGCATAGTATTCGTTGAAAAACGGCTCTGCTTATGCAATTCACTGTTTTTATATGCAAATTTGGATATATTGTGTCAATCGGACGCTTGTTTTGGTAGTCCAGGGTACTTTTTTTGATAAAATTTTTTTCGTATCTAGTCCAAGGCACAAGCTGTGTAAAAAGGGCAAAAATTTTGCTGTATATGTAAGGGACCTAGAGGAACCGAGAATAAGTTAAAATTTTTTGTAATTTTCAACGAATACTTATTGAGTTTGAAGCGCAGTGTAAAGTGTAAATTGACATGTATCAAAAGTTTTTGCATTCAGCTGATTGAAAATTTATTCTTTTATCGATTGAAAGCTGTTTGAATGAATGACATTAATTATTCGTGGAGAAAATCGAATTTTAATAAAGGTAATGAAAAATGGTGAAAATGGCAAAAAATTCAATGTTTGGCGTACTGTAGCACAGCGAATTTTTGTTTTCATGTCAAATGAATAGCATCATGATGTTTAGAATAAAAAACTGTGCTATATATGTTGTTTTGAGGTATGATTAATTTTTGACTTATCACAACTCACCATTGTCGAAGGTTGAACTTCTCAGAAATTGTGTCTTAAGAACGTAGCGAGTCGGAGTTCTTTTTCGGTATATAAACATTTTTTGACTTCATTTTGTTGAATTTGCTCGATGTTTCCAAGCTTTCTCGATATTTTTTAATGTTTTTATGTTCTAGAAAAAACGAGCGTTGTCCAAAACGTCAAAAACAATACTTTTAACGTTAGCCGTATTTAGCCTAAAAAGGCACCTATTGAAAAATTTTTGGATCTTGTATACAATTTACCCGCCACCGTTTTTACCCGATTCAAATAAGCTACAGTGACCAAATTTTACACAAAAATTATCAAACACGTTCTGACTCTCATGAAAAAAATAGTGTTGGTCACTGTAGCTTATTTGAATCTACAGTGTTGGTTACTGTAGCTTATTTGAATCGGCTAAAAAACGGTGGTGGGTAAATTGTATACTAGATCCAAATTTTTGGGCCTGACGCCTTTTCCCATGCTATACATGCATGGTCTGGACCACGCAAGGGCGTGTAGGGGTTTGGGGGTTTACTCACATGAATCCGGTAGACCCCCAGAATTGAATTTTTAGTATGTTTTTTGGGATTTTTGCGGCTTTACGTCACCCAGATCCATCTCCCCAGGAATTTAGCAGCTGCGTATGTACGAGGTCTGGACCCCCCATTTTTCGCAACTTTTTGATTTCAATAGATAGAGATCTATGAAAAACGTCCGTCGAAGAATATTGTTTTCCCCTACCATACATTTTTCTGCATTTTGTTGACCATCGAAATTTTGTAATACTATGCATTATAGACCTCCGAAATTCATGTGTGGTCCATGTAGTCCGGAAGTCAGTCTGAGAGGTTTATTAAACCGAAATGGCCTAAAAAATGGAATGGACATAAAAATGACAGGGATATAACATAAATGCTATTTGACTTCCTAACACTCAAGCAAAAAAAGTTTTTATTATTCTCCGTGTTTTGGCCGTTCGCCTTTATTTTTAAATTAAAATTTTTTCTCTTATTCAACTGGTGTTCTAGAGCCTAAACTTCGCATGTACATATTTGATTACAACAAGACTTAAAAAATACGATAATGTTATGAAGCAGCATTACTCCTGCTACCAAGTTCTAAGAATAGCTTTTCAGTTATTTACACCAAAACATATGCATGCAAGAAACTGCATGAAAATAGATTGTTTGGCGAAAGGGCATCTAAAAAAGATAAAATTTAAAAATAAATAGGCAAAAAATATTATTTCGACTCTTTGAAGATAATGAGAAGTTACCGATTTTTTATTGCGAGATACAAGTAGTTACTCGAAGAACATCCAATGATGCCTGTTTTCGCAATCAGATTCTGGTCTGAGTATTTCAGGAAAAATAGGGTGACTTCACTATTTAAAGCGACTTTCCGTAAAAGCTATGCCTCTTGTTAATATTTTTTAGAGATTTGTTGGCAGTGTTCAAATAGGCAAACCGTAGGCAAGTTTTGACCTGCTTTATATCGCACAAGCTGGAAAATTCTGCAAAACTAGCTTTCAGAAACTTTGAGACAATTCTGCACTCGTAAGAGCTGAAAAAGTTTCCCCATTTTCATCTAATTTCGATTAAGTTCACGACCCAATTCTCCTTCAAGTTGCGATATGCACAATAGTACGAGTGAGAAATTTTCTAATTCAGATCTAAGTTCATCTACAGCTAAGGGATTCTACGACATACCTGCAGCCGGTGAGCTTAAGGAAGGTTGCAACGCATCGGGCGACACGCCTAGCATCGTGAGATAAAACATATTATTTTTTATAATTTTTTTATTATTTTTTTTATTAACATCCAACCGGCACTGGTTGTTGCTTCGTTTTAAGATCTTAAAAATCGCACGAATACGTACCTACATATCTAGCCGTAACACTTAACAATATTATTATTCATATCATTATTATTCCTGAATTATTCAAATTTTTGTCAGAATAATTAACAATATTATTATCTGCAGGCGACATTTGCCCAATTCTAAAAATTATCGCATTCGATAAAGCCATATTTACTTGTTCTTCACTCAAAGAGCCATTCAATTCAATGCAAATGATTTTTATCACAATTCCACATAATTTAGAAACCACATCAGTAGGTACCTACTTGCCTCGTCCATCATAAAAATGTGTCTGTTGAATAAATTATTGACTAACCTTTGCGGATAGATGGAACCAAAGCCTCATCCTTTACTGCTCTCAGGGTACCATAAGCCTGCGCCGGGACGTGATCTACACCAAAAGAAAACATAAGCAAGATAAACTCCGTAGTATAAAATTTCATGTATTAGAATTACCATCGTCTTTCTGAGCCTTCGGAAGTGCTCCAACAGTTCGTCCACCTTCTGAATAAAAAACTATCTTTGAGATGAAGAATTTCGCAGAATATAACATTTAAAATTATAGATAAACTTATTTGCAATTCCCTGGAATTTACTACTGAACAAGAACAGCGCCTTGCTGCACAAAAACGCGTGCCATTCTATTTTTTCAAGAGACATGTCTGCAAGCAATTTTCGAACTCTGTTTACTAATAGTTACATATTCGCGCATTTATTAACCTATGGTCAATTTAAGATTTTAATTTTCCATTAAATAAACTGTGAATTACCTCCAGGCGATTGACCTCCATCGTCCGCTGGTTCTTCCCTAGAAAGTGCAAGCTAAATGTTACCTTATTTTATACGAGGTTAGAATGTTAAATTGTTTATGTCACTTTACTTTACTAATATATAGTAGGTAAGTAATATTGTCTTCAAATTACTATTTCACTTTGATATTATAGAACTCTTTAAAATACTTATTAGCTAGCACAGGAACAACGAATAGTCATACTTCTGGTGTTCATTGGCATCACCCTTTCTGAAAAACAATCCAACAGTACACAAAAAAACTTTAAGCGAAATAATACATGGCTAAACTGGCGAATATGTGTACCAAACGAAAAGTTGCAAGCAGTACATCAATCGATAGAGTTTCTGAAGCTGATTTCAGTAAAAAAAATTTTGAGTGGGTCGGCATTATTGATGGATTTACTGTCGTTTAAAGATATCAGATTATCAAGGGTGGACTATATGAAAAAACATCGGAAAATCGAAAAAAACGTAAGTTGCAAGCAGTACATCAATCGATAGAGATTCTGGAGCTGATTTCAGTAAAAAAATTAGGAGTGGGTCGGCATTATTGATGGAGTTACTGTCGTTTAAAGATTTCATATTACCAACGTGATAAGATATGGAAAATCTAAGTTTTTGCTTCTAATATACTTAGGCTTAGGCTTAGTATATCTGGAAAGGTGTTTTAAGCTGCTTAGGTCGAGGTCGCTCCCGCTCAGGTCATTGTATAGATGCTTAGGTCGATGTATAGATGCTTAGGTCGATGTATAGATGCTCAGGTCGATGTATAGAGATTGACACTTCAAATGGCTGTAACTCTTGACTGGAATGGAACCCACGCAAAATTTTTTTCAAAATGATCGTCTCATTGAGGTCTACCGAATGGTGTATCATTTGATGAATTTGGTTCGTAACACATATTCGCCAAATATTCCATAATACATTAATCGTACTTTTGTTTGCGCTTGTCCTTTGTCCCTTGAGGTTTTTGTCGAACTTCGTCATATTTGGCACATTCTACGTCTAAAAAGTAACGAAATAAATATTATATGATTGTAAGTACATAAGTGATATGTTCATGAGCACCTTCATCTGGCTTGCCGCCACGACAACAAAGTATAATCGACAAAATTGCTACTGAGAACGCGATGCCATTAATTAGTATTATAATAAATAACTCGTGAAATGCGAGTGAAAAATTATCGTGAAGGTGCGACATGGGTTACGTTATCCTAGAGAAGTGGGACAAACCGACCGCTCAGCAGAAATTCGGATGAATACACTAAATACACAGTCAAACAAATTTAAACAAAGTGAAAATGTTTAAATGTTTGAAATAAATTTACAATTCTTTAATATTTTGCAACATTTTGTTTAAGTTAAGCCGCATTAATAGCACAAGGACAATTGTTGATATAAATTGAATTGACTAAAGCGATTCCACTTCCATGTTGCATATCAATAGAGACAATAAATAATAATAATAATAATAATAATAATAATAATAATAATAATAATAATAATAATAATAATAATAATAATAATATTTTATTAGCAATTACTGCCGTAGAAAATGCAATATAAATTACATGAAAAAGGATATAATAAAAAATAATGTTAAAAGAACGAAAAAAAGTTTATCAGCATAGCATAGTAATGGCTGAGACGTACAGGCGGATGTTATTATACAGATCGTAATAGTCTGTTCAATTGATTGTATCCCTATTCTCCGACCATCCCGCTTGTCTGGACCATCCAGATTATCCAACTGTGCTGATTCTCCGACTTTTCCGGAAAACAATATATTTGATACAGTTTTGCACGCTGAGAACGAATTTGGTATCTATTTCTGCCGAAAACCGAAATTCGTAAGGCTACAGTAAGCCAAAGTTTTGATTTTTTTTCATTTTTTGACATTTTCACACGCTTTCGCTTCTTTATTTACTGCTTCTTCAATTTTGAAACATGATAATGAAACTTTATAGAAAACAGACCGTTTAATTTTTTATGAAAGAAAGTTAAAATTTTTAAAACCGTAGTCAAATTTCGGTTTACACGCAAGTGTAAACAAAATGTTTTCGCACAAAAAATAGAACATTTCACACTAAATTCGTTTGATCTCAGCCAATTTGAGCGGGTCACAATAAATTTTTCAGTCATAGATGGGGATGCATTGCCTGTTACGACTTGTGAAATATTAAGAAAAGTCGGGGGCCAGCCTACTCCTGCGAGTGAAGGTATACTCATCCCAAGACTGTGATGTTGGATACATTGCATTATTAACGCTGTAATGAAATGAGATATGCAAATCATCTCAGAAGTTCTCAAAAACCAACGTTTTTGATAGATTTTCTAATATTAGCATATTTCTCATGTTAACTAAATCCTAAAACACACAGATCTAGTTATCGTAAGCTAAAGTTTGGATTTCTGTCATTTTTGACATTTTTTCATGCTTTGTTATTTACTGAGTTTTCTATCCATACCCTTTGCTAATAAAATTTACATGATAACAGATTGCTAGTTTTTCTACAAAAATCTGTCAATATTATTGACACTATGACAATCTCGTTTTACAAACTTGTTTTACACGCAGGTGTAAACAAAATGCTTTAGCGCAAAAAAATTAAAAAATGTCGGATAAGATCGCTTTTTTAGCCAATATGAGCGGGACAAAAACGATTTTACACTTGCAAATGCTTGAGTTTACTCTGTCACTAGTTTAAAAAATTGGAAATATTTAGTATTTTCATTAAAGTATTCTCATTCAAAAAGAGCGATGTTTAAATACTTCGCTTTTATAACATTTTGCAGGAGATAAAACACTTTACAGTATCTCAGAACACTGTAAAAAATTTTTGCTCTCAAACCCGTTTATAACAGATTACCGAATTGTACTGATGACAACTAATGGCGACAACCCGTTCTTTGCAGGTCTCATAAATCTTTTATCAACGGGTTCCGTCAACCCGCAATTAGCGGGTTTAGTAACTCATTCTTCCCGAGTTGGGTGTACTTGTTGTCAACTGTCTCACTATTCTGCAATTATTGGGTTTGATAAACCCGTCACCTTTAGTCTTACTTACCTACAGTCAATATGTTTTACCAATCAGCATTTATCGAGTTAATAAACTCACCAATTAAAAGCATGTTGTCTAATGTACATACATAGTCTGATCAGCCTCATAATTTAATATTGCAACCAAAATGAGTAACATAACAAGAGGCGCATAAGAATTCAAAACTACAAAATGACTAAGACAAAAATAGGGCATAACAACATTTGAAATTCAACACATAAAATGAAAACCAGCATAGATATATGTTGTGCATCAGTCAGTATCTCGAGGCACAGACTGCAATCAATGACAGTAGTAGCTGGTCGCCTGGAAGTTAACTGGTGTTACAAAAAATTGACGGTCATCACCCTGCAGCACATCAGCTCCTTCTCTGAAGTAAGAATCAAAGATTTTATATGAAGGTACTCGTAAGTATGTAGATAGTGTATCTACACGTGCCGTTTACACTTACGGCCATTAAGCATCTTAGTGCGTTTAGTATGACCATCCGGTCTTTATGTTCCATTTCGGCGATCCAGCCATATGTTCCGATTACTTTACAGTCGGATAGTTGCCGACATTACGACATGCGGAGGCATCCCGACCACGCAGTGTCATTTGGTTGGACTCTTATCGCCACGTGTTGCGAGGAACACGAAGACGCGATTTTACTGTGGAACCCCTATAAGTCCCCTATCATTTCTTTACAATTAGAACATAGGCGACATGACCGCTATTAACGTTAAGCCTGTGCAGAGACCCGAAAAATCCATGCGCAAGTAGCGCCAATTTCTTATAAATAACATTTCTTTCTATTCCTCTTCTTATATTACTGTAGGCCTCCCTCCAATTATTATTATAGTCTGTTTCATTTATTCGGGAGCTTTTTAGTCAATTCTTTTAAGGGCTACAGTAAGCTAAACAAGACGAATTACTGTACTCCAGCAGATCAGCTCAGTAACGGCGAGTAGTTAGAATTCTTCCATTTTTTTGCACTAATACGCCCAAGTAAATTTGATTTAGGCATTTAATCAGTGCTGGGACATACTACAGTAAGTGCGCTAAACAAAAAGCTATCGGCTAGAATCGAACCCGGGTTGCTTCGACAACAAGCAAGAGGTTTTACCACTGAGCTATGCGGGAGTTCGCGACGTTTCTTAGCATCTTAGTCGATTGTGTTTAAAGTGTCGACTCAGGATATGATGAATCCGCGATTTTTATCAGTAAGTAAATTGATCTGCTGGAAGACGAGATGAAATTATGCCGCAAAAATGTTGTTGAAAAACCCGTCTTTACTACATAGCTATAGTGAGATGTAGCGACCTACAGTAATTAAGAAAGAAGGGGTTACTGTAAGCTCCGAAAACATTTGCTGAAAAAGCTCTCGGATAAATGAAACAGACTATAGTTCGGTTGTTGTGGCAAAAAGTGCCTTTTAATTCCCGGCGTGTCTTCTTCGACTTTATGAGCGCCATAGTTTGTACAATTGTTTGGTGTAGATAAAACTAGAAAACCAACTGCCTAGAGTTGCATTATAACGCAGGTAGTTTGTGAAGTGGATCGGCCGGCCTCGACTTTATTTCTTGCCAGATTTCGTTGGGTAAAACCTTTTATTTATCATTTCGTGCAAAATTCATAATTCCTCTTTCGAACCAAAAAATCTATAAAAATTATTACATAATTTTTATAGTGGATGACAGCCCGGAGTAGAGCTCTTTGTTGTTGTGTTTTAAGTACAGAGTGCTATTGGAACCGAAATTTATAAGTAGTTTCGCCATAGGTAATCTGGCGCGAAACCTTTTCAATTCTTTTCGCGAAAAATTATTCTTTTGGTCTAAAAAGGTCCAAGGACCTAGGGCGAATACCGGGGTTATCTAATTACTCCTGTGTTAGGATCTGCGGTCGGCATCTCCTTCCCATAATCTCCATAAGTACCGGACCAGTTACGTCCGTGGAGATTTTAGATAGTAAGAATTCAAGATTTTTTTGGAAGAGTGCAGGTTGTTTGCCGCAGCTTCCTGACCAGCGCTAATTGTAGCATAGGTACTTAGGTAAGCCCCGAAGGTACTTATTGGGGTTCATTGCTTTGGTAGTTGTTGTGTGTTGGGTATCTTCCCCGGCGGCGTGCTGTCGGTTTAGTTATCCGTACATACTTCAAGTACTTAATCAGCAAACTCGTTTGCGCGCGCTAAGACAACTCCAAGGTAACTAAAGCCCAAAAGTTACAAGTACCTATATGAACAAATAAAGCACAAAGAAAGGCATAAAGAAAGAAAATAAAAAATGTGACTTATTGGGGGTATGCACTCCTCCCCCGAGAAACCAAAATACCCTCCCCCAGAAACTAAAATACCCCCCCCAGAAACCAAAATACCCCTCCCCTCAGAAACCGAAATACCCCCCTATAATTCAATTTTAGAATTTTTTTGTTTTTTCGCAATTTTTTGATGCCAATGGATAATGCTCGATGAGAAACGTTGGGAAATGGTGTTTTTCGCCATACCACAATTTTAAGGATATTTTTTGACCTTTGAAAAATCTTGCTATCCCCCCAGAATTTTGGTGCTGCCCACGTATGGGTGTGACCCCTTGGCGACTGACCCCCGCAAAATAGCTGCGACCACACGTGGGCGTGGAGGATAGGGGTTTGGGGGTATGCAACCCCAGAAGGCCGAATACACCCAGACAACAAAACACCCTCCCATAATTCGATTTTTAGAATTTTTTTGTTTTTTCGCAATTTTTTGATGCCAATGGATAATGCTCGATGAGAAACGTTGAAAAATGTGTTTTTCGACATATTACCCTTTTTAAAACCAGTTTTTGACCTTCGAAAAATCTTGCACCCCCAGAATTTTGGTGCTGTCCACCTACACGGCTGCGAACCCCAGAATTGTCCATTTTTCGTGCAAGTTGTAAAAAGCGTGCCTTTCTAAGCGTTTTTAGCCCATTTTTGACTCAAGTCTCAGATTTTCGGCGCTGTGTGCCATATACACATTTTGACTATATTTTTCCAAAATTTTCTTATGTTTTTATTTTCTAGAAAAAACGAGCATTGTCCGGAACGTCAAAAAACAGTGTTTTTGACGCGTAATAATCATTTTAGGCATAAAAAGGCACCTTTTAAAAATTTTGGGCCTGACCCCCAGAATTCCCATATTTTACATGCACAATGTATATCGTCGTTATCACAGATGCACAGCATGACCGATCTGGGAGGGGCGTCGGTCTAGGGGTCAAAAATTGAGCTTTGTTGAGTCAAAATCACCTCAAAAACTGGCAAAAGTGCTAAAAATAGCGGCAGTCTCCGGTCAATTTCAAGCACTTTTGAAGAAAATTTCCAATTTTCATTCATTTTTTGGCTTCATTTTGCCTCATTTTCCCAAGAGAAATTTCCATGTTTTCTTCTGGGGGTCTCAAGACCCCAAAACCCCCCACGCGCATGTCTGGTTGCCCTGCCATAATACCGTGTCTGCTACTATTGTGCCTGATGCAAGAGAATTCTTCTATAGTCTGTTTTATTTAACTTTGCGATTTTCCTTTGAATTTAATCTGTATGAATCAGGCTACAAAAGTGGTTTAAACTTTTGATGCATTAATGCGGTTTGGCAATAGCGAGCGACTTACCATAACTCGATATACTATAAAATATCATTACTAGACCCTTAGTTCAAACCACTTTTGTAGGCACTTTAAACTTTTTCAAAAACTCAAAGTTAGAGGAAACGGACTATAGATTTGGGAGGATCGATAAATTTATGACTCATTAGCTAAAATAAGAGTGCTTCCTATTGTCTGTTTCATTTATCCGAGAGCTTTTTCAGTGAATGTTTTCCGAGGCTACAGTAACCCTATCTTTCTTATTTACGGTAGGTCGCTAGATCTCACTGTAGCTATGTACGTAGCAAAGAAGAGTGTTTCAATAACATTTTAGCGGCATAATTTATTCTCGTCTTCCAGCAGATCAATTAACTCACAGAGAAAAATCGCGCATTCAGCTTATCCTAAGTTGTCACTTTACACATAATAGACTAAGATGTCTAGAAACGCCGCAAACTCCCGCATAGCTCAGTGGTAAAACGTCTGCTTGATATCGAAGCAACCCGGGTTCGATTGCAGCCGATAGCATTTTATTTACCGCACTTACTGTACTATGTCACAGCACTAATCAAATGCATAAATTAAATTTATATGGGCGGATTAGTGCATAAAAAATGGAAGAATTACAGCCACTCGCCCTTACTGAGCTGATCTGCCGATTAGAATAATTCGTATTGTTTCGCTTACTGTTGCCTTTAAAAAATTTACTAAAAAGCTCTCGAGTAAATGAATCAAACTGTAATTGTTTGGAGAATTTTTACAATATGATAATGCTTTTAGTAGAATTTAATAAATTCATTAGCTTTAGGTTTAAAAGGTCCCATACACAGGTACTAGCAATACCACCCATAATCTTTTTCTATATTTAAAAATTTTGACCTCCCTTTATCCTTTTTCTTGCGAAAAACCAATATCTTTTTATCACTATCGAATAGGGGAAAGGCGATTCATGCGGCTATACGGATTATCAACAAATGGGCCATTTTTGGCCTGGTTTTAGTCAATGTTTCACGCACATTTTGAGCGCATTTATTTTGGACTTTAAAAATTAGCATCTTACATTAAAGGGTGAGCTTTAAAGTAGCGGCGTTCACCCCCACCCAATCGATCAAAATAATGGCTTTTAATAGCAAGCTCTCTGCAAAGGAAAAGAAAAATAGAAGAAAAATTATAGTCTATTTCACGAAGCCTTGTGCCACAATTTCTGGATTAATGCAAATAGATTACAAAGACAGTTCAAACTGAAGCGAAAGTTATCCTACTGTGCATAACAACTGATAAGCATATGAACTTTTGCAAAGGGAAATTGCAATAAAGTATGCTGCGTAGAAAACACTTTTGTAGCTACTTGCTTGAGTGCTGAAAATTGGTTTCCATGCACAAGGTTTCGTGGAAATGACTACAAAAATTTCCAACACATTTTTGATTCGTGTGTTTTGTTTTTTGTTTCACATAAGCATTGCGTTGCTTCGGCTCTCAATTAACAATTTTTAGCTGTTGCAAAACAACATTTCTCTACATTGCAATAAATTAATCTATACTGCTAAATTTCGGTTTACATCGCGAATATTCTTAAAAGAAAATCATAAGGATATGAGAAACAGACTGTTCGTCCTTTTAAAACTAAATTATGTGGACTTTTATAAATTATAGGTGTTCAGTTTTCTTGATTGAATAAAAATTAAGGAGCTACATACGGTGAATTAAAGTGATTTGAATTAAGTACTGTATAATTTTGATAAAGGTGACACTCAGTGTTGCCAGGTTGGTAGTTTTCCTACCATTTTGGTAGTTTTTTCAGGCCCTTGGTATGTTTTTTGTAATTTTTGCTTTTGGTAGTGTTTAATGGTAGTTTTTGAACGAATTAGTAGTTTTTTGGTAGTTTATTTACAAGTTAAAAAGCAGCTCATAACTGCTGAAAGAGCGTAATTACTGTAGCCATGTCCATAGAATGATCGCGTCCAATTGTCTAAGCGTCCAGGCCGCCGTTTTTTCACTTTTTGTTCTATTTGTCAACCAAAATTTATCTTCTGCGCGGATTTGGTTTGTTTTTGTAATGCAAAAATGCGTTTTTGAAAGGTAAAACTTCAAAATTTTTCGGCGCTTCGCGCCGAATTGATTTAATTCTTACTTGTTATTAATCTTTAAGCCGCAGCACCACGCCAATTGCAGCATTTTTATCGACAATCTGGCCTAGAACTTCTCTACGATTGAAAATCCTTATCTTAAGAACGGATTTGGTAAGTTTTTGTAATGCAAAATTGAGTTTTAGAGAGGAAAAATTTTAAAAATTTTTTGGCGCTTCGCGTCATTTGATAAATTATTGTTTTAATTGTCAAAAGCGATTTTAGAATTGGCTAAAATGCTTTACTGAAGAAAGGAAATTCAAGTTTCAACATAAATAACGTATACTGATCGTGATATTTCTTGTAGAGCGCAAAATTTTTATACAAAAAGTTCATCAAACACCGCTATTGCATGTGTACATAGAATTTTCTACTTAAAAAACGCTGATTTTTTAACACAGGCACTCTATTTTTAACGTTTTTAGACCTTCCAAAAAACGTGGAAAAAGGTCGGAAAAAGTGGAAAAAATTTCGAGTCTGCTCTATAATGTCAACCAAATCGCTGGGAAAAGAAACGGTGGTCCCAGCCAGCACGGTCATGCCACACAAATTTAACTACATAGACGTACTTAAGTGATTTCATCTTGTTCCTCAATACGACGTGCATTAAAGATTTATATAGGTGTCTTTCTGAACTCTGACCTTACTTCTAGATAACAGTGTGAAAATATTGTGAAAAAAGGATTGCAGTCAGGCCATTTAATCTTACACAGTTTTGATTCTAAAGATAAATCTTTACTTTGTAAAGCCTTTGTTACTTATGTGAGACCTGTACTTGAATATGGATTGGTTGTTTGGAACCCTTCTCTACATTGCAACACAGATTCCATTGAGGGTGTCCAATGTAGGTTTACAAAACGACTTTCAGTGATAAAAGTCTTTCATAATAAGAGATTGGTTCAACTTGGATAAGAAAGACTTGAATTAAGGCGTTTATATAATGAGCTCACTTTAGCTTTTCTATTATTACATTTAATATTCTGCCTTTTGAGGATTTCTTTACATTTAATACCTACTAATTCAAATCGAGCAATGAATTCTTGTAAGCTTTTTGTTAATCGGGCAAACAAAAACTGCAGAAAATTTGAATTTTGTAATCGAGTAAATCTGCGTTTGGAATTATCTACCTGAGGAAGTTATAAGGCTCTAAATAGACATGTTTTCCGTAATAGATTAAAAGGGTCAGGGGCGTAAATAAGCGCAGTTCATGTACTGCCTAGTGCCTACGTTATCCCGCTTTCCTCGACTATTTATGTATTTTATTGACATGTCTTTCTCTGTATGTTTATATTTCATCTTTTTTCGTTACTTATCAATGTATTAATGTTACTTGGTTTGTTGTTGGATCAGCGAATAAAATTTGTATTTGTATTTGTATTTCTCTCTTCATACTTGTTTATCGCTCATTACCTAAATTACATGATAACATTTTGCACTGTACATAACCGTTTTGATCCTTTATTATAAATAAATTTATTTTTCCCAATATTCTTCAGTGAAAAATTTATGTCCTACACAAATCGTACTTTCTTGAGCAGAATAAAGATGCTTGGACTGCTAGAAAGTTTTTGAACATTTGTGTTTTTGAATGAGGTAGTTTCTTTGTAGTTTTTCTGAAAGTTGGTAGTTTTTTTGGTAGTTTTTTTGGGAAAAAAGTGGTAGTTTTTAAAATTTTGACCCGGCAACACTGGTGGCACTCAGGCTTGTCAAGTTCTCCCGGATCGAAATCGTGGGTACGGGAGCCCACCGTTTTTTTCCCAGCGATTTGGTTGACATTATAGACCAGACCCAGAATTTTTTTCCACTTTTTCCGACCTTTTTCCACGTTTTTTGGGAGGTCTAAAAACGTTAAAAATAGAGCGCCTGTGTTGAAAAATCAGTGTTTTAAGTATAAAATTTTATGTACACATGCAATAGCGGTGTTTGATGCACTTTTTGTATAAAAATTTCGCGCTCTACAAGAAATATCACGATCAGTATACATTATTTATGATGAAACTTGAATTTCCTTCCTTCAGTAAAGCATTTTAGCCAGACGTCGTTTTTGACAATTAAAACTATAATTTATCAAATGGCGCGAAGCGCCAGAAAATTTTGAAATTTTAGCTCTCTAAATCATTTTCGCATTACAAAAACTGTGCAGAAGGTAAGGATTTTCAATCATAGTGGAGTTCTAGGACCAGATTATCGATAAGAATGCTGCAATTGGCGCCGCGCGGCTTAAACATTAATAACAAGTAAGAATTAAATCAGCCGAAAAATTTTTGTAGTTTCACCTCTCTAAAACGCATTTTTGCATTACAAAAACTAAGCGAATCCGTGCAGAAGATAAGGATTCTCAATCGTAGTAAAGTTCTAGATCAAATTGTCGATAAAAATGCTGCAATTGACGCGGCGCGGTTTAAAGATTAATAACAAGTAAGAATTAAATCAATTCGGCGCGAAGCGCCGAAAAACTTTTGTAGTTTCACCTCTCTAAAACGCATTTTTGCATTACAAAAACTAACTGAATCCGTACAGAAGATGAGGATTTTCAATCGTAGTGAAGTTCTAGACCAGATTGTCGATAAAAATGCTGCAATTGGCGCGGCGCGGCTTAAAGATTAATAATAAGTAAGAATTAAATCAATTAAATCAAATCAATCAATTAAATTAAATCAATTAAATCAATCTTAAAAAAACCATAAAAACGGACGGTGACCGTTGAATAACGTGGTCTTTGGGCTTTTCACATCGTCTCGCGCTATTTGAGCAATAAAATTTTATTTTTTAAAAATTTCTCCAAGCTAGTCGTTCCTCTTGTCCGTTCTAATTTACAAAAATTTGACTTTTTCTATAAGTATATATCTGTTTGGAATCACCTACCTGATTTTGTAGTCTCTTACCCTAACTTAAATATATTCAAATCTAGATTAATTGATGTCAACTTATCCAAATTTATTAGAGGGCGGGCTTAAATCGTCATTCTTATGACTCGCTCGTCGCCTTTTGCTGTACGCTTTTATTCTTTCGACCGTACGTTTTATCATTCTTTAACGTCCTTCTTAATTGTCGCGTTTTCAGTGATAAATTGTTTCAGTTCAGTTCAGTTTCAGTTCAGTTCAAGTTTTTACTCTCTAAAACGCATTTTTAACTTTACAAAAATTTTCCACAAATGCCAACCAAGCCCAAAAATTTTTTCAATTTCCCAAAATTTTGGTTGACAAATAGACCAAAAAGTGGAAAAAAACGGTGCGGGGTCCTGGGCGTAGCCAGGATTATCGCCAGGGGGAAAGATCCAAAAAATTTGTTTAATCTTAAAAATACCATAAAAACGGACAGTGACCATTAAATAACGTGTTCTTTGGGCTTTTCACATCGTCTCGCGCTATTTGAGCAATAAAATTTTATTTTTTAAAAATTTTTCCAACTTTTTTTACGAAAAAATGCTTATTACGCGCGGAAGTGCTAATTTTTTACTTTTCCTGCAATAAAACGATAGAAACTGCCAAAATATAGGAGAAATCGGTGCGAAGTGCGTGTTTCTTCCATTTTACGTTGCAGGACAGCATCGTGCAACCATATCGCTCAGTTCTTGAATATGTCAAAATTTTCCTCAGGGGGAATTCCCCATCACTTCCCCTATTGGCTAATGGCTACGCCAGTGGATTCAGATAAACTTTCATGTTATTTCAATGGGAAAGGTAAAATCCGGAACCGGAACCAGACTCAGGACAAATGAGTAAAATCCGGAACCGGAACCGGAACCAGACACAGGACAAATGGGTCAAATCCGAAACCGGAACAAGACTCAGGACAAATGGGTTAAATCCGGAACCGGAGCCAGACTCAGGACAAATAGGTAGAATCCGGACAATTAATCAGGACAATGAAAAGATCAGGACAATGTATTAGATATGTAGGGTCGGACTGGCCGGGGACGGGACAAATGGGTAAAATCCGGACAATCAATCAGGACAATGAAAAAATCAATGTAATGGCAGTGGGGTAGTTCCGGAACTATGCGAGGGTGCCCAACGGGGGGGGGCTGATGGGGTTCACAACCGCCACCAAGGTCCATGAGCGCCACCGAGGTTCACAAGCGTCACTGGGGTTCACAAGCGCGACTGGGGTTCACAACCACCACACCATTAAGGTCCATGAGCGTCACTGATGTTCACAAGTGCCACCGGGGTTCACAAGCGCCGGCAGGGTTCACAAGCGCCACCAGGGTCAACAAGCACCACCGAGGTCCATAAGCGCCACTAGGATTCACAAACGCCATTAAGGTCCACAAGCGCCACCAAGGTCCACAAGCGCCAATGTGGACCTCGGTGGTGCTTGTTGACCCTGGTGGCGCTTGTGAATCTCGGTGGCGCTTGTGTACATCAGTGGCGCTCTTGGACCTTGGTGTTGGTTGTGAACCTAGTGGCACTTGTGAACCTCGGTGGCGCTTGTGAACCTTAGTGGCGCTCATGGACCTTGGTGGGGATAGTGAACCACCACCAGGTTCACCTTTGGGCACCCTCGCACAGTTCTGGAACTACCACACTTCCATTGTATTGATCTTGTCATTGTCCTGATTGATTGTCCGGATTTTACCCAATTTGTCCCATCCCGGCCAGTCCGACCCTACATATCTAATACATTGTCCTGATTGATTGTCCGGTCCCGGCCAGTCCGACCCTACATATCTAATTTATTGTCCTGATCTTTTCATTGTCCTGATTGATTGTCCGGATTCAACCCATTTGTCCTGAGTCCGGTTCCGGTTCCAGATTTTACCCATTTGTTCAGAGTCTGGTCCCGGTTCCGGATTTTACCCATTTGTCCTGAGTCTATTCCTGGTTACAGATTTTATCCATTTGTCCTGAGTCTGGTTCTGGTTCTGGTTCCGGTTCTGAATCCGGATTTTACCCACAACACCTTTATTTCAATATTAACAGCTACCTACCTTCTTAATTAATGCTTTGGCATTTCTACAGAATAGTAGCTTACGTTGTTAAAATAACCTGTTTTAATCGGCGGATCTAGGATTTTCTGACAGGGGCGGAATCCAAAATGTTCCTAAAAGTGTCAAACATTATTTAATTCGTTTATTATGCGCAAAGTACCGTTTTTTGCTGCCTTTTGACAGGCGCAGAATTATTTCTGATGCAGAAAAAGGGAAAAGTTTCTGAAATTTCCCCCAGGTTTTTTTTGTGGGAAACTCGCAAACTTAATGCAGAAGTCAACACAAGTCACCGAAAAAAACACTCGTGAAATCATTGTAGAGCTACAAAATCTTTGTTAATCTCTTCTGACGTAAATTTAAGTCTTATAGAGCGCCAAGAGAGTCAGTTAATGTCATTAATGAGTACTAAAAAATTTGAAAAATCATGACAAAAATAGCTAGAATCGTCAAAAAATATAGATCTACTCTTCATTGCGCCCAAATATTTTTTGACGACAGGGGGGTGGGGCGGCCGCCCTCTCTGCCCCCTCTAAATGCACTAGTGTCTGTTTTATTTTCATGTTTGGCTTAGGCTTAGTTTATTGGCATCAACTATTTATGCATTATCGATTGTTCGATAATAAAGGCCATCAAGTTATAAAAAATAACTATTGAAATTACATATACTTTATTGATGACGTGATAAATAGTTACTAATCTGTAGAAGTACTAATTTTTTCTGTTCTACGCAAATGACTTTTGGTTCGTATAAACATTTTTCGCTTCTATAATTTTCCGTTTTCTAAAGCGAGGGTAAGTGTTTATGCATGTTTTTCAATTATTCTAGGCACCAGCATGCCTTCAAACCTTTTACTGCCGAAAAAGCCCTGGGCTACTTAGTTCACGTGCAATACATTTGTAACGTTTTGCATTTTACTGCCTTGCTTCCTGTGTTTTTTACACAGTGTTAGGGGCGGATTTAAGGGGAGGGCGGGGGCGGGCGGCCGCTTCCCTCATTGGCTGAAAATAGTTTGCGATATAAAGAATGGATATGCAATTTGCAATGATTTTTGGCCGTCATTGATCACAATTTCTCAGATAACACCTATTAATGACATTTAATCACTTTCTTGGCTACCTAAAAGTCATGTTTTGCTCATGGACTATATTTTAAAAATACTTTTAAGTGTACGAACAGCTATTTCAGCATAGTTTTATTCTATTTTGAAGCATAATTTTTCAATGTTCCGTGTCAAATGCTGCAAATACAGCAAATTGAGCAGTAAATCAAGCTTCTGAACGTTTTTGCCTGAATTCATAAAAATTTTCCGGCGCTTGAAATTTAACAATTTTTAGCACGAAATCGTCAGAATGTCAAAAGTGATTTTAAATAAAAGTAGTCAACTTAAAACGCAGAAAAAACGCTATTTCGCACATGAAGAGCAAATTTTGGACCTATTTTGACTGTTTTAGTGAAAGTTGGGGTACCACCCACTTCCCTTAAGAAAATCCTAGATCCGCCACTGCACAGTGCAAACTTTTCTGGCCTCATGCCAAGAAAATTTCTGGCAATTTTCGCATGGGGCAAGGAAAAATTTGAGAATTAGTATAATGTAAAAGGCATTAATTTTTGAACAGCTATCTGAAAGTTTAATGATTACATATCCGAAAATTTCGGCGCTTTGCGTCGGTAATGTATAAGAGATATAATTTTCTTCCCATTGGCGACTATACCATTACGAATCTTTCTTGTCGTTTATTACTTTTGTACTGACATGCTTAGTCTACATTGCATATTCCATTTCTAAATTAATTTTTTTATCCGCTTTGACAAAAACATAAACATATGGTGAAAAAATAAAATGCGTTACATAATAAGAAAGGCAAAACATAGACTTGGTTGAGCTTTCACTTCCTTCGAAATAAGTCAATGAACTTTGGACTTTCGATTCCACACTATTTCTCTCGTAAAAGGCACAATAACTTCTGAATATTTAGTACTGGAATCACTTTTTCTTCAGCAAAAATTTGGCGAATGCCGGTTGAATCGTATAAAAATGCAGTAAAACGATTACTTTTATAGATGAAATACCAAAATTTTCAAGCATCATATTTATGTGTCTTATTTTTCATACTTTTTTCGATTTGCGGTAAATAAACGAGTAAAACCCGCTCAAGTATTATTACTATGGCTTTTATATCATATCAATACCTCCAAGTTGTTGGAAACCGTGCCATATTCATGTTCAAATTTTAATCAGATCTTTTAATTTAATTAAGAAAATCAAAACTAGTGTAATTTTCAATGTTAGACTCGTTCACAAAATCACAAAGTGCTCTTTTCAAACTCTAAAACTTAGGTACATTTTGGCATTAAATTCAGATGGAAATAACCAAAGCTGCAAAAGATTTGTGACCGCGGAGTTAGCAAATAGCGATTTTCGAAATGTAAACATGGTGTGAAACTTACATGTACACATAACTATGCAACGGCTCGAAATTTTGGGAGGGGGTCCCCTGCCATTTTTAGGCGGAGGGGTAAATGACCTCAATTTTTGGCCAAAAATCGCCTAAAAACGGCCAAAAAATTCAATTTTTTCAAAAATTGGGGGGGGGGGCGGTCACAAAGTTCCTGGCTTTGGGGGATGGGAGGACGACGAACTTTTGTTTAGGGATGCCCCATCCTCCCTCTTACATGCATGCATGCACATAAGGGTGGGGGAAGAGGAGGTGGTATTACTCCTAACTGAAGGGTCAGTCAGACAGGTACTGTCCGGCGGTTTTGAGCTGACGGAACGTTTGTTGCATCAGTTTTGAGGTAAAAAGGAGTGAAAATGTCAAATTTTTATAGTGCTTTTATGTACTTCTTACCTAAAAAGCGCCAAAAATTGATCAATTTCTGTATTTTTAGTGTCAAAAGTCATATAATGCAGTCAAAATGGACTAAAATTCTTTTAAAATGCGTAATAACCACAAAAAGACGTTTTATAGGCTATTTTGACAAATATGGTCGTTTAAGCAACAAGAAATTCTTGAACGTTAAATTAACTGTTTTTGGATGTCTGAGATTTTACTTCTTGTCGAGCCTGACCTTGTGCACCTATGGTGTGAAAGACATACTAGTTAATGCAGCACTCAATCTTGCCGCGTGAAGCGCGGAAAATTTTTGTATACATACACATAATACAGAAAAATTTTCAGTCGTGCAAAAGAATTTTGGGTGGTTTTTTCACGGTGCAAAGAGGCTCGTGCAAAAATGCAAGCTTCTCATTTTATTTTCTCCTATTGCGTTAAACAAATCCGTATTTTTGCATAGTTTATTGATTTTGATGCCTATAGCTTATATATATTTCATTATTTATTACATTCTTTTCTTTATTTGTTTTTGTTCTCTTTATTTTATGTCTAATTCATTAATGCATTATATATGTATTTGCATTCAATAGTGATACTGATATGTTAAGCCCACAGGTATAATATGGATGCATGATAACATTAGTAGTATAGTGTAGGTCAGAGGCGTACGCAGGATTTTTTTGAGGGGGTGATCCAAAATTGGTGACCTGATATTTCGGAATATGTTCGCTGGGGCACAAAATAAAGTGCATTTCTCTGACGTTCCCGAACATGCTTTATCCATTAAGCTCATAAAATACAAACTTCCCGAAAAAATTCTAATAAATCCTAATGCGCTATGAAAAATGATGTTTGCTTGGCCGCGCAATAATCCCACGGCACAAAGCGCCGAACATCTTAATATTTTTCGATGAAAGGATGCCGATTTACATTATTTTAAATCATAGGTGTACAAAATTAGAGTCGACAGGAGGGAGTGGGCGGGCCTGAAAATCCGACCCGGCCGGGGCCGGGTCTAAAGTAAAACGGTCGGGGACGTGGCCGGTCTCATATTGTATAATATTTACCTATCTCATATATCATATATTATATTAGCATGCTATATACATGCATATGCTATGAAATTCAGGTATATCTCATTTATTAGTATACAGAAAAATGCTTGTTATCTTACGAATTAAGCGTGCTTAATGTAGGATAATATAAAATAGTATATAATAACATATAATATAATATACAGAATCATGCCAGCAAATCTATAAATTCATTTCAAACGATGTGGAATCATGCGCTTTTATATTACATGTACTAAAAAGACACTAATTTGTCAAATTGTAAAATGCAAGGTCCCTTTGTACCCGCGCAAAGACAACATCAAAAATTGTTTTTGTCTATTTTGTGCAGATTACGCACATTTCAATATCTATATGAAGTCAGTCACGCGTTGTATTCAAAAAATAACACATTTCGACCTTTAGCCCAATGACTTTGGCCAAATTTTGTATATCTAGCAGTATAAAATACAAAGTTGTTTATCAGCAACTTGAAAACTTGTGAAAGTATCGGGTCGTTGGCCAAATGGATAGCTCATCTATCCACAGGCTTGTAGCTAGGGGGTGCAGATGGTGCGGTCGCACCCCCGGTTCCGCATGTAAAAGTTAAAAAAAATGGCGCAATAAAACGAAAGTAGGTTTAAAATTTTATGCAAAAACGCTAGAAGTATGTTAAGATGGTGTTATCTCTCCGGTAATGTAGCCGCTTCAAGTTATTTTTTATTAGTTTTTAAAGCTGAATACGAGATTAACAACTTATGTTTGAGTGATCACACTTTAAACTGTGCTCGCACCTACTGTCAAAAAATCCTGGCAACGGGTCTGTATATATATATACAGGGTGTTTCAAAAAATAATGGTACCGTACTAATAAAGGTATACTGTAGCATTTACATAAAATTAACAATTAAAACTTCGCAGGAGTGTAGTCTTATGTGTGGATGCTTGTTTGGGATAATTTCTTAATGTGAGAAAAATTTTTCTAAATCTATGGCCTTTCTTCTCAACTCACATAGTTCGAGTTTTGGCGCCGAATTTTTCAAGGATTTTTGCTAAAATAGTAAAATCTAGCAGCTCGTATAAAAATGTTGACAAAATTCGTATACAAAATGCAGATTAGAATTACTGTTCACTTGAAAAGGCAAAATTCAGGGCCTGGAAGTGCCTGACTGCAAAAAATCAATGACGTCATCGATCAATTTGTCTATCGATTAAAACTGACTGACAGATCTAATAGAGGTCATTGTGAGTAACCCTTACTGTAACGTTACAGCAAAATGTTTCAGTTGTATCGAATAAAATTCTATTCCTTTGTTTTTAATGTTTGTTTCTCCAACCGCTGAAAATTACAGTAGTCTATGTGCGGTGGTTACTAAATTATTAGTGGTCATCACCACACATGGGCGTGGGGGGTTTGGGGGTATGCACCCCCCAGAAGTTGAAATACCCCCCCCCAGAAATCAAAATAACCCCCCCAGAAATTTTTTGTTGCTTTTTTAGCAATTTTTTGATGCTATTGGATAGAGCTTGATGAGAAACGTCGAAAAATGGTGTTTTTTGCCATACGACCACTTTTAAGATCATTTTTTGACCTTTAAAAATTTTTTCACCCCCCAGAAATTTTTTCTCTTCCCCCAGAATTTCGGTGCTGCCCACCTATGGTCATCACTAATTGGGCAAAAATTTTAAAGTTTTCGCGCTAAAACTCGAAGCATACATGGCTTTAGGAAAAAAGCCTTGAATTCTGGGGATATCTTCCCCATATTATAAAAATTTTACTAAACAAGCGACCAAACATTAGACCACACTCTTGCAAAGTTTCAACTATTAATTTTAAATGTACGCTACAGTATATCCATTTTAGTGCGGTACCGTTTTTTATTGAAACACCCTGTACAAGAGGTCTTAGGCTCGATACCAAGTTGTGGGGGCATAGGAAAAGTACATCTTATCCTAACGTTAAAAAACATAGAAAAATTCGATAGGTCCTTAAGTACGTAAGTATCACACCTGGGCGTAGGTATGGAAGCATACCTGAGTAATGGTCAAAGCTTCAACCCGTCCAAGTACGAGTTCTCAATGGTTGGTTGGTTCCCTTTAAAGAAAGTTGATAGACACACACATCTCTCAAAATAAATAACTTTGTTTCTCACAAGGGTTCCCCAAAGAAAGAGAAAATTCTTAAAGTTCGCTTAAAATACCCCAAATCTTTTTAGCGTGCTTTTGAGATAATAAACGCAATCTTTATTTGTAGTTTTCGTCCTGTAAATCGGTCAAATTTGAGTTGAACATATAGATCATGTCAAATGTTTCTGGTGCTTCGCGCCAAAGCATTCATTTTCTGTGTTTCTGTCTTCGCTAAGAATGAAAATTGAAAAAAAATTCAAATTAAAATTCAAATTAAAAATAAAGGAATTGTTAAAGGACCGGATGACTACTTCTGTTTTTGACCACCTCCTGATGGTTTTGATGATATCTGACGTTTGATACGTACGTACCTAGTCTACCTATATTTATAACATTTTCGAGAATTCGAACTTGCTTAAATTATGAAATAAGGTATATATTTTTTGTTAAGTAACGTTTGATTTTAAGCAAAATGCGTTTTCCGCAACTTATTTTGTCGTTTTCTTTGATAATTTGTATTAGTTTTTCGAAGTCATTTACTAACAAAGAATCTTCAAAACAACTTACTTGATTAGCGTGAAGGGCAAAATTTTTTGGCTTTTACATATTCTGAGCGAATTTTAGTTTTATAGCTGGCTAAAGACATACGATACAGAATAGCATATTAGGTTAGCTGAGCAGAAAATGTAGGTTAGGAACTCTCAATGTGGTCTAGTTTATTTTGTTTTTTATCGTTAATAAAGCTGCCTTTTTAGCACATTGCTCAGTTGGTATTATGTATACCTGATCAGTGAGTTATCCTGACGAAAATTCTGAACTTTATTTCCTTCCTGACCATGGACGTCTAGTTTTTACTTCTCTGGCTGTTTCGATTATGTGTATCGATATTTTACAACACAAGTTATACCGTTAAAATGCCGACGTATATCACTGACTTTTAGACATAATGATTGAATTTTGCCGCAGTTATTCGATAGTTCATTGCTTTTTTGAAATTTTAGAGGGCTAATCCTTCTTTATTCGCATGCATGTTATTAATAAAATAGGTGCTCGCCGAAATACATTTAGAGGGATATTGGAATCGCTCATCACCTCAATTCGGTACTTCCCTACTTGACTCAAAAATTAACAAAATTGTACGCCTTCAACTTGAGTTTTTTGGTCAAATTTAAATAGTTTTTTTGCCATGTATGGTCTAAAATTTTGGGTCATTAACCCCCGCCCATTGAAAATGGCCGGGAACTTTCTCCCAAAATTTTGAGTATTATGATCATACATGCATTTAGGGGCAAGAGGGAGCATTACCCAGGGTCCAAAAGTTAGGTACTGTCGAGCTGTTTGGGTCGAACATAGTGTACTTTCAAGCAATTTTTACATAAGTCAAAAACTCAATTTACTAAAAGACCCTAATTTTACCTCTTCCTGATCACTAATTCTCGCTTCCACTCCTTTCTGGCTAGCCTGACCTTGTGCATCCATGCTGTTGATACACCAATTCTGCTAGTCCAGTACGAAATTTTTTCTGAGGTAAACGCTTCTGAATGGGTTCAAAGTATATGTGAAAGAAAAGCCCTTTCACTCTTTTTCTTTTGTTGGTTTTGATTCATTATGCTATCGTGCTATTGTAACGTAAAATTGCTGTTACATCATAATCTATGTTTTTTATTGCTCCTAAGTAACCTATGTTTTTCATTGTCATCGCTAGGCTTTTTAGCTTTTAGTCGGATTTAACATTTTTGCTGCTTGAAATATGTCAATTTGCTTCTCATGTTTTTTAGGCTGAGAGATTCAATTCCATCGCAAATTATTTAATTGCATGCTACTTAAGCATGAATTTATTTATTACTTCATCTTACAAGTTACTTTTCCGTGGATGGAGCTTGCGTTATCGTCATAAATAAATGTCATCGGATTTAGATGTAAGTTATTACTAGCTAGAAGCTTATTGTTTTACGATAGGGAAGGGATTCGTAGAAAAAAGCGTATTCCTTCAGACAATCATAATTTCAACTTGTTGGATTTCTTAACTTGTTTGAACGCGATTTTTTTTCCTAGTTGTATCGATTTTTTGAGCTATAATTGAAATGAAAGTAAAATTTACAGAGATATCCTGAAATTTCAGATGGTTGGTTTTTCCGACCTTTTAGCTGTGAATTTTCATTCAAAGCAAAAAGATATTTGAGCTATAATTTAGATGAGTACAATTTTTGAAACTAAATCTCACGCCAAAGTCTTATCTTATTTAAGGAAACGAGAAGCCGCTTTTTGTGTTGTGTTTTATTTGGAATATCTTTATTTTCGGGGATGAACAACTTTCCTTTCTATTCCTTAATGTATCTAGTTTGATCTCTAAGTAAAATTCTAGATATCTGATGACTTTTAAAGCTAATATCAGTGCTCATACTTGTTAATATTCTTTGGAAATAAGAAGTTAAATCGATTCTTATGTATCGTACTCGCATATTTTAAAATGAACGATCAAGTGCTTTTGTGCTTTCTTGACATGACGCATAAGCAGTTACTGTTAGCATCGAGCATCATGTGAATTCAAATGCGATTATTGCGTCATCCTTATACAATTAAAAATGTGCAGATGAAGATATTTAAAGGACCTCTTATTGTGAACGGGAATTAATAAACTTGGCCTGTCGACTAAAGGAATGCTGGAGCTTTTACTACCTTTTTTCTGTAAACTTGACATCCTATGTATGCATTTCCATGCAATATAGTCATCAAAAGTGCCACTTGTGTATCGCTTTCGCTATGGGCTCGTGATATAGCTATGAAAGCGAAGATGATAAATAAGCTCATGCGTGCTTGTATATGAAAAAATGACTTCTGTAAAAGAATGCTGAAGTTAGTTGAAAAAGTATATGACTTCCTGTGTACAGATAATTAATTAAACTGAAATCATTCAATTCTAAACATTTCAGAAAAGCGTTTTCGATCGCCTGACATTAATCAATTATTAGGTGCAAACTGCCTGAAAATCTTACTCCTCTGTAAACCTCTGTACTAGTATAGGTACCTACCCTTTATAACGTTCTTATGAGCATGCGTGACAGTTAAGCTTAAGTAAACACACGGAAGTTCTATTTTACGGTAAAATTACATGCAAAGAAGCTTAGATTCGCGTACAACTGATGGTAGTGGAAATAAAGTTATTCTCAATCCGTTCAATTAAACTGTTTTCAGTTTATTAGTCATATACATGGATGGAATGTTTTGCATTCTCACCTCATTTATATATCTGCCATCGATACGCATCTTGTTCATCGACCTCATTTATTTTATAATGCATACTAAACTAATACGTACATAAACGTGCTAATAAGAGAAGTAAAGGTACAAGTACAGTAGAGCCCTCGTAGCTTTATTTGAGGGAATGTGTTACACTAGCACTAAAAATATCAGTTGGAGCAAGGTTAGAGACATTACTGGAGTATCTCAGCCCAGCTATCCCGGAATGGATTGCGTACAACTCCTTGAAAAATAAAAATTATCTGGCAGCTGACACCCTCTTTTGCTTTAAAGAAGAATGTCGTCACAGAAGAATCTGAATAGGTACCTTATGCCAGAACTTCCGTGTAGACAAAGCATCGCTAGAGATGTGGGTTTTCGGTTGTTTGTTTCTCACGGCTTAGCTTTTTTGGAATTTTTGAATTTTGGGAATCTTATTTGCACCTTGTATAAAAATATTTGATTAGGGGACTTTTCTTATATCATGGACAGCGAAAAAGTCCTTCTTGCACTGTACCCCCAATTACGCGCTCGTTCTCGTAAAGGAGCTCTACACAGCGTTAGCAGCGAGGTATTATTTGCATTATGAATTAATTATTATTTTTCTGCTTTTCAAGCTTTTAGATATTTTCTGATGCTTTTTTAATTATGATTGCTGATAGGTAGCGCTAGTTGAAGCGTTCTAAGATTCAAGCGCTTTGTAATTCAAATCACTTTTTGGTTGAAAATGGGCAAAGACATTTCCAAGTGAATAAGGGCACCGAACTCGCGTAATATGAGAGATATATCTTCATTATTTTTTAAGTAAATTTTTGTATGCTTGTCCTTTTAATCATAATCCTTCTTGGTTTGATTGCTAACGATTTTTTTGAGTTTAAAAAATATCGCTGTATTTTTGTACTTCGATTTTCCGTTTTCAACAATACAGGACGGTATAAATTTAAGTACAAAGCTTTCTGGGGATACGTGTAGTAATATCGATCTACAGAATATAATCCTACCTTGTATCTTCATAAGTAGCAAATTGAGTTAAAAGGCTTGCAATGCTAAAATTTTCTGCGACTTATCGAATTACTCGACTTTTGTTTTCATCACGAGCAACACCAGATCTTGCAAAAGGCGTTTCTGAATGGCTTTATGCTTCATTGAAATTCACTGCTCATAAGTTTGTGCAAAGACTTTTCGGACATTTTTTGCGCATGTGCAGAGAGTTTTTGTGCGAAAAACACCGCTTTGCACGTTTGCTATAATCTTTAGTATCATTTTAAGCTTAAGTAAAAAATTCGAGTGAACCGAATGACGCAATATGACCGTAGGTGGGCTGCACCAAAATTCTGGGAGTCGCAAGATTTTTAAATGGTCAAAAAATGGTCTCAAAAATAGTGGTATGGCGAAAAAACACCATTTTCAACGTTTCTCATCGAGCACTATATATTGGCATCAAAAGATTGCGAAAAAAACAAAAAAAATTTCAAAATTTGAATTCTGGGGGGTATTTTGGTTTCTGGGGGATATTCGAACTTCTGGGGTTGCATACCCCAAACCCCACGCCCACGTGTGAATATGACTTTGGTTAGCAGATTGACATTTTCATGCAGGCTTTCGTGATATCTAGTCACCATCAGTCAGAAAATAAATAAAAATTGCTGAAAAACGCGAAATCACTGCATAAAATGCATATTACATGGGCAATTTTAATTGCTTTCATGTCTGGTGTACAAAGGTGCGAAAAATTTAAAAAATAATCTGAAGATTAAAAAAATAAAAATACGTTCTAATTTGCTGATCATGAGTTTAGACGTCTCACTTTCAACGATCATTCCCTTCCTTATGCATAGGCTTTGCTTCCTTGCCCGATGGCCCGAAAATAAATTCGTTCAAATAATGTATGACCACATATAAGATAATTCGATAAATGCTTCAGAATTCGCTTTGCGAAAATCGAACGATTACCGTCGGTTAGGTTAGTAAATGTACGAAAAAAGATATGCAGCACGGAATTTCTGAAAACTTATCCAGAGACTGTCTCAGAATTATTTTTTAGCTCTTCTGAATCAAAAATACCATAAGTTTATCAATAAGGCACAAAAAAATTCTAAACACCTTAACACGCATTTCATCGAATGCGTTCGAATTCCAGAATTTTTAAGATAAGTTACGATAATGTAGATATTGTAATAGTTAAGTACAAATACAATTCCGATTTGATTAAACGGTTTTTTACTCCTGTCATTCTGCTGTCAGGTGGCGGGCGTGGGGGGGGTTTTGGGGTATGCACCCCCAGAAGTTGAAATACTTCCCCAGAAATCGAAATACCCCCCAGAAAAGTTTTTTTGCTTTTTTAGCAATTTTTTGATGCCATTGGATAGTGATCGATGAGAAACGTCGAAAAATGGTGTTTTTTCGCCATACGACCACTTTTAAGACCATTTTTTGACCTTTAAAATTTTTTCACCCCCTCCAGAAATTTTTTCACATTCCCTCCAGAATTTTTGTGCTGCCCACTCATGGTGGCGTCTTGTTTATCAAATATTAAGACTATTCACGTTATTTCAAGACTGAATGCTTGCTGGAGAAAACCGACGACTCTAATTTAAAAGTTGACAGCGCAAAAACGTGGAAAAGTTCTAAAACAGCACCCGGTCAACTAGCTGAATTAACAATGATACGTGGTAAGTGAAGTAGTGGCCTTTCATCACTTATTTATATGATAGCAAAAATAGTTTTTATCGACATGAGGCTACGAAAATGAAATCCTTACTTAAACAGTCATTTATTATTGGCCTGCTCCTTATAGGCGAAAAAACATATTATGCGTATTGAAAAAATGTTTTTAAACAGCGTTTAGCTATTTTTAAGAAGAATCCATCAGATTCTTTACTTAGCTTGCTCACTTCTACTCTGTTTAGCTAAGTATAATTTCATTACGGTACCAGGTTGTGGCAGGATTCTGTCAGACCATAAATATGCATATAGGGGGAATGATGATGTATTTTCACTTCGCTGAAGGGTCAGCCCGACAGGTACTACCCGGCGATTTCGAGCCGACGGAACGTTTTTTTGTATCATTTTCTGGAACAAAAGCGGTAAAAATCTCAAACTTTTCCGGCGCTTCGCGCCGGATTACTACTCTTATGTGCTCTTTATTCAAAAAGCGCCAAAAAATATTAAATATCTATATTTTTAACGTTCGAATCGATATGATGCAGTCGAAATGGACTAAAAATGAAAACGCGTCATTACCACGAAAAAAGCGTTTTGCAGGCCACTTTGGCCATTTTCGTCTTTTGAATAGCAAAAAAATCGGACAGCGAATTTACTGGCTTGAATTTCTGGGGTTTTACCCCTTCCCTCCCCTGCCGATCCTGACCTCGTGCATCTATGCGTCAGGCGCATACATGCAACGGCTCGAAATTTAGGATGGGTGGTCCTAGGCCATATAGGGGGGTAGGGGCAAACGACCTCCAATTTTTGGGCAAAAAACGCATAAAAGCGGCCAAAAACTTCAAACTTCCAAAAATCTGGGAGAGGGTTAAAAACTTCCTGGCTTTTGGGAGATGGGTGGACGCATAACTTTGGATGGGAGTTCCCCCATCCCCCTGTTATATGTATGGTCAGACGCTTAGTCTTTTATTTAAATTGGAGCGTTTAGAATGATGCACATTTATATAAGTACGTTTTCTAGGTATTTCTTCCCAAGGGGCTAGCATAATGACTGCTGGCGAAGTGTGTGAAACGTTGCACGTCGATCAGGATTCTGGCCTGGCTACCCCGGAAGCTTTAAGGAGACAAAAGTTCTTTGGTCTTAATGAATTCGAGGTTCAAGAGCACCAGTCACTTTTTAAAAAATATCTCGAACAAGTAGGTACATAATTGTATTGCTTGTTTGATATAATGTGTAATATAATATAATATAATATAATATAATATAATATAATTCATATAATGTGCTTTTGAACGAAATCATTTTCCTGATGCTTAGTCAATGTTGACATCGAGACCAAGCGTCAAGCGAAACTGATAATATAATTAATAAGCGCTCCTCGATACGCTTCTTTCTTCCGTTGCTTTTAGTAGGTGCGAATAAAAGTTGCTCGAAAATAGAAAAGACGAGCACTTTGCTTGCATAGTTATTGAAGTTCAGGTCATAACTATTCGCGGTTTAGCTGTCTATATCTCATTTTGGTTGTCTCAGGTTTAGAGATATTTTTATTCATGAGAAGCATTTTTTCGCCGATTCTTAGAGTCGCACTTGACTCCATTTTGTTAAATATTTGTCAAATTTATCTCGAAAATTTTTTCGTTTTTATCGTCTAGGGAGAAAGAGCATTGTTAAAAACGCCAAAAAATGATGTTCTTTTGAATCGTATCAGGCCCGTATCCAGGATTTTACTTCGAGGGGTCCGAAGAATTTGAGGTCAAATATCTCGAGAAGTATTGGGAGCATATATATACGGGCATGGGGAGAAGTGGGAGGCTGTATAACTCTCCCTGAGCTTTAAAAAACTGATAGTTGTATAGCCATTTTGGCCGAAAAAAACATTACTACATAGCCTGTTTTGGGCTCATAACATTAGCTAAATAGCCTTTTAAGACTCAAAAACATACCTTTTGAATCAAGAAATTCTATATAATTCTTTTTTCTCAGTCTCAAAAGGATTTACAGCTATTTCTTCGACTTCAAAAGAGCAATGAATATCTATTTTTAGCTCAAAAAGGCTATATAGCTTTGTTTGTGAGTTCACAAAGCTATTATTTGCCGCATATGCTTAAAAATGATGGTCCTAAAGCGATACTATCCTTTTTTCGCTGTTGAATCGTTTTTACGGAGCACTTAGTTATCTCAAAGTTTTTGATTTTTGCCTCCTTGAGATTTTGACCTTGCGCACTTGTGGTTGGGTGATGGACAAAAATAAAGGCATTTTTGAGCATATCTCGATGAGCTCTATGCAGTGGTAATAAAAAGTTTCAAGGAAAAAATTTTAAAATTTTTTTCCCTATTTCATACTCATATTACACAAATCTATCGTTTAAATAATCTACACACCTGATTTCTCATCATTCAATCGACGAATAATTTCCTAGCTTCTGTCTTTGTATTTAATCTTTGTGATTAACAAAGAAAAAGAATGCAGGAAATTATTAATTAGGCGCGAAGCACGGAAAAATTTGACATGTTTTACTTGTCTGACTCAAATTTGAGTGGTTTTGGGCGAGCTAGAAGACAAAACTATAGAAAAACAATAAATCAGGCGCGAAGCGCCGGAAAATTTGAAGCTTACTAGCTCAAAAGTACGCTAAAAAATCTATTTTGCTGGTGATTTAGACCTGCTTCGAGAATTTTCCATTTTTCTCTTTGAGGGACCCCTTCTTGTGTGTTTCGAAAATTATTTTTTCCTTGCGGGGGAGAGGGTGGTCTCCCGCCTTTCATCTAAATACGGGCCATAAGCGTATCCATTGTTTTTGAGTTCAAAAAGGCATATAAAAAATTTTTAGTCCGCCCCGAGAACTCCCATGCTGTGTGTGTGTGTGTGTGTGTGTGTGTGTGTGTGTCTGTGTGTGTGCGTGTGCGTGCGTGTGTGTGTGTGTGTGTGCGTGCGTGTGTGTGTGTGTGTGTGTGTGCAATGAATGTATACTATTATTGTGCTCTGGTTCAAAAATGGACTGGCTTTTCAAGAGTTCTGTTAGGTAATGCTATTGCATGCACTATTGTACATGTTTCTGAGCAAAATTGTCGACTTTATCATCTACTTTTCGTTTTTATTGAATATTTTGTTTTTTCGACAATTTAAAACGCATCAATCGTTTTTAAGCAAGGCTCTATGCACTTTTTACAGTTATTCTACCATTGATCGTTTTATCAAATTTCAGGGTCTAGCATACATGATCTGGGGGGGGTTCAATCACATATTTTTCACCCCCAGAAATTTTTTCACCCCCAGAATTCGCGATTCTTTGGAAGTTTCCAAAATTTTTCAAAAATTCGTAGAATAGGTGCTTTTTAAAGCGTGTTTAGCTATCTCTTTCCCCAAAAGTGTCAAATTTTCGTTGCTTAGCGCCATATGCTCATGTTTTGATTATATTTTGTTTAACTTCGACTTTTTCTTTTTTTCGAAATTTTCTGAAAAAAAAGTTTTATATGCTCTGGAAAGATAATGCATCGTCAAATACGCCAAAAAACGATGTTCTTCACGCGTACCCACCATTTTTTAGGCCCAAAAAAGGCACTTTAGAATTTCACATCCCAGAATTTCCACGCCGTGTATATCTGGTGCCTAGGAAATTTATGACCGTGTGTAATATGCCTGTATTTCAAATCCATCGGGTTTTTACCCATTTTTGCCTTAGATTCGCTTAGAAAATCAGTTTCATTCTTTTCAGTTCAAAAACCCGCTCATTTTGCTGCTACTCGGCAGTGCAATTGTTAGCATAGCAATGCAACAAATAGATGACGCCATTAGTATAACAGTTGCAATACTAATCGTTGTTACAGTTGCATTTGTTCAAGTAAGTGAGAGTTATTAAACATTCTTTCTTTTTTCTTCTTCTTTTATATTGTGAATTTGGACGTTTTTTCGCACCTGAATTGGTTTCTATTGGTTGATTGCATTTACCACACTTTTTCGTTTGTGCTTGATTTTTTGTCACTGAATGCATACTGCTTCACTCATGTTGTAAACCGGACATTTGGAGACTTATTGGTCATCTCTAGGTTAAAAAAATTAAAGTTCGCCGGATTTTTGAAACGATATATTGTTGTTGGCATTGCATATCGATTTTGGTACTTAGTGAAACCTTATTTTTCTGATTCGCACATAGAAAGCACCGGTTTTTTGTTTCCATAGAAAGTCGATTCTGGCAGTGAAATCCAAATTTTTCTATCCAAATTTTTCTGACGTGCACATAGAATATGTTTTTTAAAATCTATACTCGTAGTCTGATCTGTCCATTGCTAATTATCCTAATATTGGTCTCTTGTGGAAAAAATGCGAAAAACTGGCCGCTACAGGAATAACAAATAATACGCCATCTAATTAATGACGTGTTTCACACAAAAAGTGAACTAGTTTCAACTTCGATCCCTCCCACTCGTTCTACAGCATTTAAAGCAAACACAACTACGCTTTTTTTCAGATATGAAAATAAAAAAGTAAGTTCCGCATTAATGATAATAGTAATTATTTTAGATTGTGCTAAAATTTGTCATACAGACAAAATAAACGGGGATAAAATAGTGAAACAATTTAGCGAATAAAGTTTGAGAATCTAATCAAAGCCAAATCAAAGAATCAGACTAAATCAAACGCTCATTGAATTATAAATTGTAGATTTAACTTCCATTTTTACGTTTGCGACTACTAACTTACAGTGTTATTTTTAGGAATATAGGTCGGAAAAGTCATTGGAAGAATTGTCCAAACTAGTGCCACCCAGTGCAACGGCGTAATTTTGAATGCTTTTCTAAGTATAAACACATATCCCGCCTAATTAATTCTGAAACCTTTTGCTTTTAGCATCAGAGATGGTCAGGAAATCTCATTTTTAGCCAAAGAAGTCGTACCTGGCGATATCTTAATACTTAGAATGGGCGATAGAGTTCCAGCCGACTGCCGATTGATCGAAGTAAGCGTAGTCTTGCTGCCGTCAAACTTCCAAGTTGTCACCGAAAATTTATGATTACGCGTATTCTTTCTTGATAATAAAAAACTAGTTTCTTATTCTAGATGGAAAAGTTCAGTAATTTAGAATTTCATAGCTGAGTATGCGATTGTGTTATGAGATTATTAATTTGAATAATGGATTGGATAGTAAAGAGAAGTAAAGGAGTGGATAGTGAATAAAAAATAATAAATGATGAATGTATGTAAAAGATAAAATGAAAAAAATAAAATAAAAAAATAAATAAAATAAACACTGGACAGTAAACCGGGCATATCGACCTGATGAAAATCGTGGAGCTGTATATTTATTTAACAACTCAAATGAAAGGCCTTATTTCTTAGCTTATGTCTAGCAAATGACGCTTGAGTGCAAAATTTAGCAAATCATTAACTTGTAGAAAAATGCGTATGTCAGTAGTTGCTTCGTTAGTCTGCAGAACGTACATAATTCTTCCATCTATATAATGTGTCGGGTGAAATTTAAAGCGACTATACAAAGGCACTAATTAAAAAAATAATGTATTGTTATAGAATTTATTAAATTAGAACTCTAGTCTATTAGCAGTAAATACTGCTGCAACAAGTAGAATAATTTTTTACACTCTTTGAGCATGACGAATATTTTATAAGATCAAATCCAGCTTATAAGCTGAATTTGGTTGAAATGATACATGGACGTAGTGGGGAGGAGGGGCAGACATTTGCGAGCTTGAAATTTTGGGTGGCGGTGTCGGCAATTCCTACGGTGGAAGGGGTAAATATCTTAAATATGGCATAAAAGCACCTTAAAATGTTAAAAATCGCAAGCTTTTTGCTTAAAATCAGGGGAGGAAGGGTAAAATATTTTTGACAGCGACCGACTTTGGGTGAAGGGATCCCTCTGTTCCACGTATGGTCAGTGAGAGAATATTAATACACCTTGAGGATTCAGACAGATATGTAATGTTAGACGATTTTGAGCTGGCCGAACATTTTCTGAATCATGTTTGAGGACAAAAAGGTAATGAATGTCAATGAATGTCAAAGTTTTTCGCTCAAAATCGTGTAAAAATGATATAAAAATCGTACTTTTTGGCCGGATCGATAAATTTCAATGTTTTCTATAATTAAAAGTGCTGCAATGCAGTCGTAATGAGTTAAAAATGCTAAAACCGCTGTCTTACATATCACATAAAGCATTTTCTTTAGACTATTTTGACTCAGGAAAAAAGCGTGAAGACTAAATTTACTGGTCTTGATTTCTGGGATGTGATTCTGCATACCCTGAATTTGTGCGTCTATAATTAAAAGTTGCCCAGTTTTTAGACTTATCTTCAAGATATTGGAAAGTTTAAAAAAATCTTTCCGAAATCGAGCGTTTGATTGCGCCCTTCCTCATCTTCTCAATATCTCGAATTTTCTATGGTCTTGATTTCTGTTAGACTGTAGACGTGCAAATCGACGAAAGCAGCTTCACTGGTGAGCCGAATCCCGTTCGTAAGACTACGGCAAAGATGACGCACATCACCAGCGCGAATCATTTGCATGACATTACAAATGTTGCATTCATGGGCACATTACTTAGATGTGGTAAAGCCAAAGTGAGTTAGTTGCCTTTCACATTATTCCATTTTTCACTTGTTTTTGAATTTCGTTTATTACCAGGCACGTATCTCTGGAGGGAATCGGAGGGGGGTTTGGACACCCTCCCTTAAATTCAGAAAAATCGGAAAAATAGGACTTCTTAAACGTTATTTGTGCTATTTTTGGCCTTTTTGGGCTTATTCCCCCTAAAATTGGTGTTGGTCCCCCCAAAATAGGACGGCCAGCTACGTGCCTGTTTATTACTACAATTTTCACCCTAAACATATATTCCTAAAATTAGAACATGCTAATTCAATATCGTTGATAATTACTCAAGATTCCTAGCGTTAACAATATTAAGTGATTGTAATTATTTGATTAAGTAGAAAGTCCGAATTGACCGATTTGTATCGTGTTGAGTATTTGACTGAAATGCTTTGTATTAGGTGGTTTTCTTATTTGTACATACGTGTTGTTTCCGAAACGCGTTTACTGCTGATTTTTATTTTGTTTACACTTTATACTAGTTAAGTGGAAGTCGGCGAGTAAAGTATTAGCTCAGAAAAAGGTTTTTTATCGAAATTTCAGGGCGTTGTTATTGCTACTGGGACCAATTCGGAATTCGGCGACTTGTTCAAAATGATGCAGGCTGAAGAAGTAATTACTATCGAACGTCGTGTTTGGACTGCACTATTAGTTTTTTCTTTCTTTCAAAATTATAGTCACCTAAAACGCCATTGCAAAAGAGTATGGATCATCTCGGAAAGCAATTGTCCTTCTATTCGTTTGGTATTATCGGCCTTATATTATTGCTCGGGATCGTGCAAGGCAGGAATACACTGGAGATGTTCACTATAGGTGTTAGGTATGCAGATCAGTGTTTTTTTGTACAAGATTCGTTTGTACATGTAAAAAGATGGTTCCCAAAAGTTTGTACATTTTGTACATGCAAATTTTTGTGTATCATAATATGGTACAGTAGCGATTTTAGTGTGGTAAAAGAGGGATTTTCGACCGTTGGTAGTCTATTTTAGCTAATTTCTGGGTTTCTGACGCCAAAAAATGCTAAAAATTGTCTCAAAACGGCGCGAAGCGCCGAAAAATTTGACATTTTTCCATTCCAATTGCAAATTCTGCCATTTTAAAGATATATGGGACAAACAATTACTCATTTAGGCGCGAAGCGCCGAAAATTTTGAGTTTCACAGCTTTTACAGTTTTTGCCTTTCCAAAAATCTTTGTAAATGTATGATAATGACTGTCCTGAAAAGACTTTGTACATCGGGAAAAATCTTTGCCGAATACAAGAAAAACACTGATGCAGCTACTGATAAATTGATTATATAGGGCATAGGCGTAGCCAGGGGGGGGGCATTGGGGGCACATGCCCACCCAAAATTTTTTCAGAAATATTGTTGATTTTTCTGTTGTAATAATGTGTGTCCAGAAAACTGAGTTCAAAGGGCAAAAACAAAAATTTTTTCGGCGCTTCGCGCCGAGTCATTATTATTTATTGTTATATAGATCTAATGAATTAAAAAGCTTGAATCAGCTAAAATAATCCAGCACTTCACATCACTTTAGTAATTTAATGCACTATTTGTTCGTTGATTGAAACTGCGCATGCTTGTTGAGCATAATAATAGTAAAAGTGCGAAAATGATTAAGTTCCAGTTTGTCTATTCTCTGCTTTAATTGTCTTTTGTGTACCTGTTTGTCTATTCGTTACTTTGTTTGTCTCTTTTTACAAGGTCACATAGTCCTATTTTAAATGAAAGGAATGGCCAAATTTTCTTATGTTTTTTGCGCATTTTATGTTTTCTGAACAAGGCTACGAATGGGCCTGAAAACGGTAAGAAAAAATTTTCAGTGATACATTTTTCTATACCTATCTTATTGGCAGCGACCCGTTGCTGCGCTATGTAATTAGCAGAGGTCAAAAAAGGCATTTCAGCTCAGAAGTTTTGTGCAATGAAGTTCATCAATTTCAAGTGTTTTTGGGCTTGCTTGATTCAGAACCGAGATTTGGCCGATTTTGCGAAAATTTTAACGTTACTATTTAATATTAAAATGGTTTTTTTACAAAATTTTCCGGGACTCTGCCCCTGATCCCGCTGGAAACGCTTGAGCGCGCCATTCCAGACCCCCGTAACCATAAAATCTCGTTGTACATGTGCAACGAGATTTTAGGGAGAACAAGCCAGGTAAAAGAGTTCAGAAATTCCAAAAATTTTGGGCACTTCGAGTCGCTCTACACTTTTTGTATTTTTGATCGTCAGAAAGCCATAAATTAGCAAGGCTACATCAGTGTTTTTTTGTATTCAGCAAAGATTTTTCCCGATGTACAAAAGACTTTTCGGGACCGTCTTTGTACAGATACAAAGATTTTTGGGAAGACAAAAATTGCAAAAAAGGTCTAAAATTCGTAAAATTTTTCGGCGTTTCGCGCCGAAATGACTAATTGTGTATTCTATATATCTTTATACTGGCAGAAATTGCATTTCAAAAGGAAAAATGTCTTTAAGACGATTATTAGTGATTTTTGCCCTCAGAAACCCAGAAATCGCTAAAATATACTACCAAAAGTCAAACAACTGTTTTTACCACCCTAAAATCGCTACCGTACCATATAATAATACTCAAAAATTTGTGTCTTCAAAATTTACAAAGACCTTTGGGGACCATCTTCGTACATGTTCAAACGGACCTTGTACAAAAAAAAACACTGGGCTACACTACTAAAGGTCGAAAAACTCAGTTTTACTATACATAACGTTACTGGAATTCAATGCAAAAGTAGTCTTAAAAAATTTTTGTTGATGCCCCCCGAACCAAAATCCTGGCTACGCCTCTGATATAGGGTCTTTGAAGTCTTAGAATCTCACGGAGGCGAATGAAGAATTTTATAGGAAAGAATAGGCAAAAAAAGTCAAAAATGAGTAGGTCAAAATTTTTTCACAAACGTCTCTGCCGCCTTGACTCGTCGCGGCGCTTTTACTTGTGGTCGTAGCTGTTAATAAATCTTACATCATTTCAAAAATATGCACAAATTATTTTACTTGAATTGGATTGTAAACTAGGTACATAATTTATTCACTTATAGGACTAATAATGCTCATGTCATCATTCGATGCACACATGCACTTTGGGGAGTATAGGGGTGGCTTTTCAGAAGGATCACTTTACTAGGCCATTTTTCACCAAAACCTATTGCTCGAACCATGAAAAGGCGTTATAAGAGTCTAAAAATATAATTTCAAGCGCATACATTCGTTTTTCGAGCACTAGACTCTTCAATTCACTTATCAAGGCATTTTTCTATCATTATTTAGTGTACATTTGATGTTGCAGGTCATTATTTCGATCTTATTGCCATTTATTTTCATGCAAATTTATCACAAATATCATACATGTAACGGCTTTTAATTTTCGGGGAAGTCTCGACCATTTTTAGATTGAAGGCGGTAAATGACCTCCAATTTTCGGCCGAAAAACGGCAAAAATGCCTAAAAAACGGCCGAAAATTCGAATTTTTTCAAAAAATGGGGGAGGGGTCAAAAATTTCCTGGCTTCAGGGGGATGGGGGGACGTCCGACTTTGGGTGGGGGATCCCCCATCCCTCCTCTTACATGTATGACAAATATTCATAAAGATAAAATTTGACATTTAATAACAAAATTAATTATTCATTTACCCCTTGCTCCAAAGAAAAATTGGTTTATCCCCTCCTAGAACTTTTGACCGAGTGGAGTACGATTTTATGTGTTATTTTCAAATCTGGAGCGTACGATTAGTACTGCTGAAATGGGTGGTTTTTGGAAAAGCAGCTAACCTCCTTATAAAGTAAGATGCAGGAATGCCTTGAATATAGGTTGTTCAGAGACGATAAGACCTCTAAATTGATCTGTGAGTGTATTTAAAAGGATTTCATACCACAATTCTACCTGATCACTGTTGCACATTCCAAATTTTAGAACGAATATATATCTAATTTGTTATTCGTCGATTTTTTACGTATTTTCACAATCTGCTGATATAGCTCAAATAACGTTTAACCATCTAAGTCTTTGTTTATTCTCGTTTTCGTGAAAAGCAACAGAGAGGAAAGGATAAACTAGCCTGGTGGCCCGATATTAGGAAATAATCCATATTCCACCCAAGCCTCCATAATTTATTTAACTTTCGATTTTATATTCAAACTGAATTAATTTAACACTTTTTGCAGCCTTGCAGTAGCGGCCATTCCAGAGGGATTGCCTATCGTAGTTACAGTAACACTGGCGCTCGGAGTTATCAGAATGGCTGGGCGAAGGGCAATAATTAAGAAATTGCCTACGGTAGAAACATTAGGCTGTGTGAACGTGATTTGTTCCGACAAAACCGGGACTTTGACCAAGAACGAAATGACTGTATCTTGTATTTACGCTTCAGACGGGACTCAGGCAGAAGTATGCTCCAATTATGCGTAAAAAATCTGGATTTCTGTTTTATTCAATTTATTGATTTTTATTTATCTATATTTCTTTATTTGTTCTCAATCTAATCAGATAAGTGGTTCGAAATTAAAATATAAATATAAGATATTGACGTAAAAGCATTAGTGTCGCGCAATCAAAGTTATTAGGTTTTACCATACATACATGGGCAAGGTAGAGGTGGACAGAGTGGGGGTGACATCCAAAAATGGTCATATAGTAAATTGTGGTCATTGTTTTTGTGCAGGGTCTGTTCGTGCTAGGACAAATACGGTCCCCATAAGTCAATGTACATCCTGCACATATAAAATTTAGCTACTATAATGCTACAATAGCACCTTAAGTGCGGAAAACTGGGTTTTCCTTTACCCTTACTTGTGAAGTTTAGCTTATTCGTGGGTTTATAGCGATGAAAAATATAAAAATTTATCAATATGGCGCGAAGCGCCGGAAAAATTCCGATACGTTTACCGTTTTCAGGTAGAATTTTGGCCTTTTTTCGCAGTAAGCTCACAAATTGTCTTGCAGCATCTTCCGTTTCTCCAAAATCGCCTGACAGTAGCTGATTTTCTAAAACCCTTGGTAGAGGTAATACGCCCTCTCACCCCTATGCTCATGTCCGGGCTTTACGCTTTATACTTACTACAGAAGTCAATGTCTTATTCCCAATCAAGCATATTTCACAATTTTGTCCATGCCTGTAATTTATTTTGCTCAATCTATTTAAAATGCCTTCATTTTTCTAAAAGTTGACCTTTAGTTCCTTGCAAAATATTCTTTACCTTTCTACACATTTTACATACTTCAATATTAGCATTCCGTTAGCATATTTTGAAATATAACGGATTAATCATCTTTTATGGTTTGGACAAGTGTCAATCATGTATGTGTGCAAGCTTGACTACACTTAATAATTTCATAAAGTTCTTAATGTCATTAATTCTATCGAAGCGTGGCATAACTACCCCATTTTGGATTAGGTTTTCCAAATAATTATGTTATTATTCTTCAGCGACTCGATGCCACGTTTTTTGGAAGGTTCATCCCAAAAAATGGTGTTGTCACTTCGCAGAATTTTCGAATTTTCAAGGAACCTCAGAAATAAGCCGTTTTAAATTGTTTAGCGATCTTTTGCCTACAAATGGCTATAAATTTCCGTATATATCCTTAGCGCCAAATAGTCATTTTTTATTATATTTCAGTTTCGTCGTATTTTTCAGTTTTTAATCGCCTTTATGCTTCAAAACGTCAAAAACATAAGATATTGTGTTTTGAAAGCGTACACATCATTCTCAAGAAGCATTTCAGAAAAAATTTTTAAACTGTCCTTTCAGAATCGGGAATGAATCAAAGTATTGATTGATACTCATTTTATTGTGATGTAATGTAAAGTACTTATTGATACTCATGTTATTGTAATGTAATGTATATATTACCATGAATTGTTGGCGATTTAATTTCCTCTTCTACCTTTCGCAGGTTTCTGGTGTTGGATACAATCACGAAGGCGGCTTATGTACTGTAAATAATGAAGCTGTAATAGGTTATTCGCATTTAACAATTAGCCGGATAATTGAGGTAAAAATAGTCTTTTTTACGTGGCTGTAGAAAGAGTAGGTAATGTTAGCTTTTTCCAGATCGGCTGTGTTTGTAACAACGCCGAAATAATCAAGGGTGATTTGAGAGGCCAGCCGACCGAGGGTTCGCTTATTGCTTTAGGATTAAAAGTGAGTCGAGCTCATAGGTGGGCGGCACCAAAGCTCTGGGAGTGCAAGAATTTTTCAAAAATTAAAAAATGGCCTTAAAAATAGTGGTATGGCTAAAAAACACCATTTTTTAACGTGTTTCATCGAGCGCTATCCATTGGCATCAAAAAATTGCGAAAAAACAGGAAAAATTTTTAAAAAATTGAATTCTGGGGGTATTTTGGTTTCTGGTGGGGGATGCGTACCCCCAACCCCCACGCCCAGGTATGGTCGCGCTACGTGGCTTGCTTATCTTTCTACATTTTTTTACATGTTTCCAACCAATACCTACGTTATTTTATTTCAACAATTTTATACATATGAAGATGGTTTTAGGTCCTGGGATATCCGAAATTCCGAATAAAGGGATAAGGTCGTCGAGCCTCCGTTTTTTAGTCATCTTCATTTAATTTTAGCCATTTTACTTCAATGTGGTCATCTAGAATAAAATTTTTGCCCGAACAGTCGATTTTTGTACTTTTTTCCGCCTTATTTTCTATCTGTGCTCCGTTGATGCTTTTATTTTGACGTGTCACCAGAATGGAATGCTCCAGCTCAACGCCGTTAATTTTACGAGTTTTAATTTTATTAATTCTAGCTAAGTTCGATTATCACTCATTACACTACTACCATAAATGTACAGCATGGGAATGATAAAGGAGGGGAATGAATAGCGAAAAACATTTGGCTAGCCAGGACTCGAACGAAGTTAGGCCCAAAAGATTTTTTGAAAAGTCTCGGTTTTGGGCTGAAAAACGATGGGTTGGTACGCGTCAAAAATAATGTTTCTGACGTTCAGACAATGCTCGTTTTTCCAGAAGAAAGAAAGAAATTAATCTCAAAAAATCTAAAAAACGAGCAAATTGAACAAAATATAGTCGAAAAATGCCTAAACGCTAAAAAGGCGCACTTTTTCCACAATTTTTACGAAAAATCGACAATTATGTATGAGGGAGGGGTCGCAGCCATTTTGCCGGCGGTCTGTAGCCATTCGGGAGGGTCAACCGTAGGTGGGCGGAACCAAAGCCCTGGGGAGGGGGTGCAAGATTTTTTTCAAAAGTCAAAAAATGACCTTAAAAATGGTGGTATGGCGAAAGAACACCATTTTTCAACGTTTCTCGTTGAGCACTATCCATTGGCATAAAAAAATTGCGGAAAAAACAAAGAAAATTTTCAAAAACAGAATGCTAGGGGCGTATTTTGGTTTCTGGGGGTGCATACCCCCCAACCCCCACGCCCAGGTATGGGATCAACCCCCATAAACTCCAAGAACACAAATGGCTACTACTCAATCTTCAGCAATAAGCTGCATTTTTGTCGTCAGGTTTCTTATTTTCCTATTTGGCAGATTATGTTATTACGCTTCTTACAGACTAGATTGCTCGATTCTCGACAAAAGTATCGCAGAATAGAAGAAATACCCTTCAATTCTGAGACGAAATGGATGGCTGTGTTGTGCAAACCTACAACCGCAAGTGTAAGCAACAAGTTCATTGTTATTTTTGTACATACATGTACGCAGGTCCGTATACAGGATTCGGTTAAGAGGGGGGGGCGGACCCAAGATAAATCGCTCTGTCTTGGAAAATTTGACATGCGCTATCCATTAAGATCATAAAATTCGAACTTTTTAAAAATTTTTCTTCTTCAAAAATTTCGAATTTTATTATCTTAGTCGATAGAGCACGTCGAGAAATGTCGAGAAATGCAGTTTTTGCGATCTATCTCTACGAATTTTCCGAGTTATAGACCAACTTATGTTTGGTCCGCCCCACGGTTTTTTTGTGTTTGGCTAACATTTTTCATTTTTCCTGATGTACAAATACTTTTAGGGACCGTATTTGTACTGTCAAGTAATAAACGATATTGTGCATACATTCTTGTAATTCTTATCGCTAAGAGACAATTCCTACATACTGTATCACGTATATTTTAACCCGCATTATAATAAGATTATATCGCATTGTAGGAAAAAACATTATGCATGTATTAGCAATGAAGTGCAATTTATGATAATTTTTCGTAAGTGAATCGCGTATATGAAATTGGCGTTTGTAAGGCGACTGTGGTTGAAGAGAGGCTGAAACCGTCCGTGAAAGCCCATTAAATCAGCTATTGAGAAAAACAATTAATAAGATCATTATGGTAACAGGCTTGATTAATAGCTTAAAAGGGCGATTCAAGGCGATTAGTCCGAGGTGATAAAAAAGGATAGAAATGATTTAAATGCGTCGTCAAGCTAGCATAAAACTCGTGTGAACGTACAGAAAGTACGGTCAAAAATCTAGCTGCGTACAATGAACAAAAGCGTGTAGAAATGATATGGAAAAGTAAAAAACGCGTAAAATGAACGAGAACGCGCAGAAATGATACAAAGAAATCGAATCGTATAAAAAACACGAGCACTGGGTAAAAGATGGGGATTATCGCCGACCTAGATAAGGAGAGTAAGATTAGCCTGGGTCAAAGCATAGAAAGACAGGCACGTAGATGGCCGTCTCATTTCGGGGGACCTAACACCAATTTTGAGGGGACTAAGCCCAAAAAGGCCAAAAATAGCACAAAATAACGTTTAAAAAGTCATATTTTTCCGATTTCTCTGAATTTTGTGAAGTTTGAACCCCCCATTCCCTTAGAGATACATGCCTGTGAAAAGATTGAAGAAAGTAAGTATTTGGGCGAAAATAGGATGCATACGTAGAAGTACACAGAACGTGGAAAATATAATTGTGGAAAAGGAGATAAACAATCCATTTTCCTTGAAATATGACCTATCAATAAACCTGAAAGAAAAGTCCAAATAAACAGCTTTATTTATAAGCTCGAAGAACAAAGAAGAAGCGGCTCAGTTCATCCGTCAGTTTTTGCGAAAAGCCTGATTGGTTGTTGGCTCTGCGGGAATTTAAAGAAGCTTACTATATCAACGCTCTTTCATTCAGTTTTATATCGGCCGATATCCTTATCAATCTTATTCATCCTTTCTTATTATTTGATAAGGACATTTTTGCCCCATCTTAAACGCAGTCGTCATTTTCGCATTCTTTTGGAGTACGTTAGTTCTTATTTGTCTATTTTCTGAGCTTAATTCCGCTACTTGTCTCCAAGTTACTCGAAGTTTTTAAATAAAATTATTTCGCTCTAAATCCATGGTTTCTTGTCAAAATTTGTCATACAATTACAGTAGATTAAAAGGGGAATAAATCTAAAATAAGCTAGGAAAATATAATAGTAAAGTGCGCTAAGTGAACAAACGAAGCATTATATCACACTTAAAAAGAGTAATCAAAGCGCGTACGTAACAGTACATGTACAAAGTTTTTTGGGAGAACAAAAACTGTAAAAAAGGTGTTAAATTTCCAAAAATTTTCGGCCCTTCGCGCCGAAATGAGTAATTGTGTGTGTTTTATATAGCTTTATAATGAGAGATATTGCATTTAGAAAGGCAAAATGTCAAATTTTTTGCGACAATTTTTAGTATTTTTTGTCGTCAAAAAGCCAGAAATGAGCTCAGCTACACTACCAAAGGTCGAAAAACTCCGTTTTACCACACTGAAAGCGTTATTTTGCCATATTTTAGTACCCAAAAATTTGCGTGTTCAAAATGTACAAAAACTTTTGGGGACCATCTTTGTACATGTATATACATACAAGGGGACCTTGTGTAATATAACACTGCCCCTCGTGGCCGAATCCTGAATATGGGCCTGGTCCTGCGTTTATGTGTATATGTCAAGTATACGATTTTTTTTATTTTCGTCAAAGCTCAGAGTATTTTTTAATTTTCGGTTGAGAATTACATATTTTTGAACAAGGCCTTTTTAGATAATTTTCTAAAATTTGAATTCTATCATTCCTATATTAAATGCCCCCTATTACTCCTATTATTCTCAGATCTATGTATGTATGTATGTACGGTTATCATCTCGAAATTTGAATCCCTATTCATCGTTGAGCTCGTACATGTAACGGCTCGAAATTTCGGTTGGGGGAGTCCCCGGCCATTTTAAGGGGATGACCTCCAATTTTAGCCAAAATCGGCCCAAGGTCACCTAAAAATGACGAAACAATTCAATTTTTACTCAAAAATGAGGAGGCGGTCAAAAATTTCCTGGCTTTTAGGGGATAAGGAGACGATCAATTTTAGGTGAGGGATTAACATCTCTTAATTAACATTAAGATTAACATCCCCCTGTTACATATCTGCTTGAGCTTTGATAAGCCTTTTAGACCTGTAATATACCATGAGCACACGTGGTTGTAAGGGAGGGGGGCCTTTTGGGGGTATGCGACCCCAGAAGGCCGAATACCCCCTTCAGAACGCAAAATACCTTCCTCCCTAGAATCCAATTTCGAAAATTTTTTCTGTTGTTTTCGCAATTTTTTGATGCCAATGGATAGTTCTCGATGAGAAACGTTAAAAAAATGGTTTTTTCGCCATAAGACCATTTTTTGACCTTTGAAAAATATTGCAACCTCCAGAATTTCGGTACTGCCTACCTATGAACATGAGGCGTCGTAGGACACCTCTGTATCTTTTAACATTGCTGTTTTGAAATGTATGACGACGTCCAGTGTTATATCATTGGCCTGCAAGCCTTAGCAAAATTTAAGGGTGGTTGAAGCTCAAATTTCGTTATGACAAATATTTGCTAGCAGGCCCGTATCCAGGGGGGGCGGGGGGGCCTGCCCCCCCCCGAAATGGGAAAAAATTTTGTTTTTGCCAAGGGTCCCCCAAAGGGAAAAATTAAAAATTGGCGAAGTGCGTCTAAAACTCCGCCAAATCAGGTTTTTAGCGTACTTTTGAGCAAGTAAACTCAAAATTTTCCGGCGCTTCGCGCCGGATTTCTTGTTAATGTATAGTTTTGTCTTCTAAACCGCTAAAAATCGTTCAAATTTGAGTTAGACATAGAGAGCATGTCAATTTTTTTCCAGCGCTGTGCGCCGGATTCATTGTTCAGCTATAGTTTTTGCCTTCTAGCTCACTCAAAACGGCTCAAATTTGAGGTTTGACATGGGAAACATGAAATTTTTCCGGCGCTTCGCGCCGTATTTATTGTTTATATATGTTTTTTGTCTTCTAGCCCGCTCAAAACCGCTCAAATTTGAACTTGACATGCAGAATATGTCAATTTTTCGGCCCTTGGCGCTGAATTATTCATTATCTGCATTGTTTTTCTCTGTAAAGCACAATGATTAAGTGCAAAGGCAAGAGATAAGAAATAATTCGTCGATTAAGTGATGAGAAATCAGCTTAAATGATAAATTTGCTGTATATCAATATGAAATAGAGTGAAAAATTTTTGAATTTGTTTTTGAAATTTTTCTTCACCATCATATAGAGCTCGCCGAGATACGCTCAAAACTGCCTTTATTTTAGCCTATCTCCTAATGGTTTTCGAGATATCTGGCCTCAAAAATTTTCGGCCCCCCAGAAATGAAATCCTGGATACGGGCCTGATTGCTAGTATATGCTCGCATGACGATTTACCATTGTCTACGCTTCTAAATTTTGTCTGTTTTAGGCAGACGATGACCAAGAGACTTATTTCGTAAAAGGAGCTTTGGACAGGATATTAAATCTTTGCAAATTTTATTTGGATAGAAGCGGCAAATCCTGCATATTAGGCCCGACTGACAAGGCGAAATACTTAAATGACGCTAACCGACTAGGATCTACGAGTCTGAGAGGTCTGTGAGTTTGCTGTATGTAAACCTCATATTATCTAATGTAGGAACTAGAAAATTATTTTTCGCTTAATAAGCATATGTACATAGTGAGTGCTTGCTTAGCGGAGAAGAAATTTGTTTCGATTTTGAAACAGAATTACGATTTTTTATATTGTTTATGAAGTACACTGACCTGGCAAACTCAGACGTCTAAGAAGGATAGTTTCGACGATTATCTTCATGAAATGTGAAGTCCTCAGTCATCCGCCCCAACCGTTCCTCGCAGAAAAATTCTAATTCAGAAGAATTCGAAAAAGAGATTTAATGCTATGGTATTATTGCACTTTACGATTAATTATTATTATTATTTTATTTTAGTTCAAAAGAAAGGCCAAGTAATAAATAATAAATAATATATACCTAATAATCATGAATGATGAAAAATTCAAAAATTATACAATCGAATTTGTTTCATTTTATTTTTTGTTCAGTTTTGGCATTTGCTTTTGGCCAAAGTTTGGACGAACTCACCTACGCGGGAATGATGGGCATTTTTGATCCTCCAAGACCCGGTGTCCGCGAGTCTATCGAAACTGTCCGCGGAGCCGGTGTCAGAGTAAAAATGATTACCGGCGATTCGATGGAAACAGCCGTCTCATTAGGTAAAAGGCACATAAATGCAAAAAGGTAAATTTAAAATGTATATACAGAACGTAGAATGTAAAGCGTAAATAGAATGCGAAAAATATAAAATTTAATAAATGTCAAAATGTTAAAAGTGTTAAGCGTACGAACTCACACCCTTACACGACTCAAATTTGGTTGGGATTAGCCACACGTTCCCATAAGAAAAGAGAGCATACAACAGCTGGGCGTGGGGGGTTAGGGGTATTTTTTTGTAATTTTTTTCGCAATTTTTTGATGCCAATGGATAGTTCTCGATGAGAAACATTGAAAAATGGTGTTTTCTCGCCATACCACCATTTTAAGGCAATTTTTTGATCTTTGAAAAATCTTGCACCCGCCAGAATTATGGTGCCGCCCACCTATGGTGCATACTACTATCTCTATTAATCTTGCAGCGAAACCCAACTCCCTGACATACGATTTTTTGCGCAAACGCTTGGAATTTTTTTTGGCTTTTTCAACGATTTCTATTGAAGTGAAAGTGCATCTATGTACGTACAGTCCGAGACACAATTAACGTCCTTAAACCGGTTTATTTTTCACCGGTTGTTTTTCCGGCGGCTAAGATTAAAGCTCTCCGCCTTAGTGCTTCCTACTGCCTTGCGTCGAACAGATCCTGTCGACTAATTAATCGATTTCTACTTGTGTTCTACTGTGGCCAACACGCTTTAATCTTAGCCGCCGAAAAATCAACTAGTCGAAAAATTAACCGTTTAGGGACGTTAACTGTGTCTCGGACTGTATGTCAAAGTATGTACATGCGTAGCTAACTTCATGCACATACTATTAAATAAAATAGTTTAAAACGAAAGTAAAAATAACTTTTTATGCTTACATATTCGGCGTAAAGCGCCGAAAAATTGATACATTCTACTTGTCTAGCTCAAATTTGAGCTGTTCTGAATGGGCTAGAAGACAGAAAATATACGTAGTTAAACAATAATTCCGGCGCGAGGCGTCGGAAAAATTTCATGTTTTTCATGTCCAACTCCAATTTGAGGTGTTTTGAGTGGGCTAGAAGACAAAAATTATACCTGAACAAAGAGTTCGGCGCGCAGCGCCAGAAAATTTTGAGTTTTCTGGCTCGAAAGTACGCTGAAAACCTGTTTTGGCGGTGTCTTATACTCACTTCGCAAATTTTTTGCTCATCCTTGTCGGGAGACTCTTGGGAGAAACGAAAATTTTTCCATTCCGGGGGAAGGAAACGCCGGCTGCAAACTGGGCGTGAGGGGTTGGGGAGTGTGCACCCCTCTGAGAAAGCAAAATACCACCAGAAACCAAAAATACCCACCAGAAGTCAATTTTAAATTTTTTTTGTTTTTTCGCAATTTTTTGATGCCAATGGATAGTTCTCGATGAGAAACGTTGAAAAATGGTGTTTTTTGCCATACCACCATTTTTAAGGCCATCTTTTGACCTTTGAAAAATTCGCACCTCCCATCCCAGAATTTTGGTGCTGCCCACATGTGCTGCCCATCCCCTTCGCCCCCTGAGTGCGGGCTAGTCTGCACATACATATGGTAACGTCTGCTTACAAGCTTCTTTGTTCTGATTGCATAAAGATAGATTTTTAATGGTTTTTTTGCATCCGGAAAAGATTATCATTTTAAAATATAAAACGAATTACGACTTGACCTAATAAATACGAGTAGTTTGATCTTTTGATATCTTCCTATTCGTCATACTTGCATGCGTGCTACACGTTGATATTTTGGGTATTATAAACAGGAAAGCGAGTCGGTTTGTATGACGAAATGGGTCCAACAAGTTGTTTATCTGGAGAACACCTTGAGGCCATGGATATGCGCGAACTAGAGAAAGTTATCGGTCAAGTTACTGTATTTTACAGAGCCTCTCCGAAACACAAGTTAAAAATCGTAAAGGTACATAATAGAATGCGTGTAGTTTTAGTGAATATGTACGATACTTTTGAAATTCCTAAAATTTCCGTTTTTCCAACGTTTAGCTCAATTTGATTCAGGTTTAATCGATGTTTAATTTAAATTTTAAAGTCTATTCCGCTAAGCAAACCGGCCTCAGAGAATTATCTACTATTTATAATTTACATATGTATCTACTACACGTTAAACATATGTAGTATTTGTGGGTTGATGCTAATCCTCGCCAAAGCGAGTGAGCGTCATATGTATGTATGTGCAGAAAATTTGAAGTTTACATCGCCAATTCCCATTTCGTTCCAGAATATATGTATCTACTACACCCTATCAAGGAGGTAGGTTGGACCCCCCAAATCCAATAGCCCCTCAGTATCCGGGAAAACCCGGGAAACCTTTAGAATTGAATTTTTGGCGATTTTGTTCGCGATTTCACCCTATCAGACAAAAATCTGGTCGCTGTCCATCTATGGACACATGCCCTTGTCGATTAAGAAACCGAAAATTTATTTATAGTTAGTTTTTTAACGATTTTAAATGTTTCTAAAATCTTGAAAAAATATGTACATATGTATTAAGAGTTAGTATTTATCTCTCAATTTTAGGTAACACATAGTTATATAGATATGGATTTATAAGCTCGAATGGTAAATGTAAAAGTGAATGCTATCATTCGTTTATTTGTCAACGATTTACATATGTATTAGTTTCTCTCGAGCATAAAACGGCACTATGAATAAGGGTTAATCTTCTATTTTAGAGCAAAAATCCGACGTCTTTTAAAAAATTAATGCCGGCAAGGCAATCTTAAATAGTAAAAATAGTGGAAATATTAAAAATAAAAAAAATAAAAACAGTAAAAATAGCTGAATGCTACATATATTAAAGATTACATTTATGCTGATTGTTTCGATTCAAATTTACAATAAAATCGCTGCATTCTTACTAAATAATGGGATAACATGCAATCGTTCGTCTGGGTACTCGCCTGTGTTTATCAAAAAATATAGACGTTTAATTTTCACAATTAAAATCGGATAAGGCATGGTTTTTGTTCAAATAAAAATAATTTTCTGCTCAAAATTGGGAAGATCTAAAAACGAATTAGGGTTGTTAAGACCTTTGTTGAACGAATTAACAATAATCTCAATTGATGTTCTTTCGCCTTTGATTCTTCTTTTGTTGCACAGTTATATTATCAAAAATTATTCGGAAAAATATGAAAATAATATTGAAAAATTATGTATATTCTATATATAGGGGCATACGCAGGATTTTTCCAAAGGGAGGGGTGGTGCGGTCCGAAATCGATGACCCTGTATTTCGGCATATGTTCGCCGGCCGGGGCACAAAATAAATTGCACTTTCCGACGTTACGAAGATGTTCTATCCGTTAAAGCTCATAAAATTCAAACTTTTCGAATTATTTTTAATTAATGTGCTGTGTTGGCCGCGCTTGAGACAAAATTATGGAAAATAATGATCCTACGGCGCGAAGCACCGAAAATTTTGAGATTTTTCGATGGAAAAATGCCAGTTTCCATTTTTTCATATGTACATTATCCTATTTTTTCAAAATTATTTTTGGGCCAAGGGGGTGGCTCCCCGCCCCCTTCCCTACCTACGCCTACTCGTACATTGTATGTATTATTCTTGCTTGAAATTGTCAGGCGTTGCAACATCTCGGCTACATTGTCGCAATGACAGGCGATGGTGTGAACGATGCTGTTGCACTGAAAAAAGCCGATATAGGAATAGCTATGGGCAAATGTGGAACCGATGTATGCAAAGAAGCTGCTGACATGATTTTAATAGACGACGACTTCCACACTATAAGGTTTTAAATTCTAATTTTTGAATTTTTTGAACCATATTTGATTCTAAAATACCTTATTGTGAATTTAAATAATATGCTTTTTATTAGGGCCGCTATTGAAGAAGGCAAAGGCATTTTTTATAATATTAGGAATTTCGTCCGATTCCAGTTGAGCACGTAGGTTTTTTAATTTTTTATCCAAAGTTCTTCATATCTGAATCATTTACTCCTGAATTTCAGGAGTATAGCAGCTTTATCGTTAATTGCTCTTTCCACCATCTTCGAATTACCCAATCCACTAAACGCAATGCAGATTCTTTGGATTAACATAATAATGGATGGTCCACCGGCTCAAAGGTAAACGTATGTTTAATTTACACTGTATATATGCGTTTAAGGGTTCGAAATTTTGGGAGGCGGTCTACGGCCAGTTTTAGGCAGCGGTGAATAATCTTAAAATTTTGGCCAAAACTAGCAAAAAAGCTAATAAAAATGGTATAGAATGTTCTTGCTATGATTTTAGTTGTGTGTAGTTTATCGGAATTTTTAGGATGTGGTTCTTATTCCGTCACATACCGACATGCACAGCATAGGAATTCTGGGAAGGGGGTCACATTTTAAAGTGCATTTTTGGATTCAGAAAACGTGGACACGCGTTAAAAACATCATCTACCGACGTTTCTGACGATGATTTATCTTTCCAGTGCGTGAAAACATAAAAATATCGCACAAATATCAGAAAAATTCTATTAAATTTCAGCAAAATATGTATAGTCAAAAATGAGTCGATGGAGCGAAATTTGACACTTTTGAGCAAACGGATAGCTAAAAACGCTCAAAATAGTTCCTTTCCGACGAATTTTACTGGAATTTTCTGAAAATTTGCGAATTTTGGGGGGAGGGGGTGAGAAAGTTCCTGAGAGAGAGTTAAAAACTTTTCTGGCGGGGGGGGTAAATCTGCAAACCCCCAGGATTATGTATAATATCAGATTTGGAGTTCTTATATAATTTGTACTCATTTTATTGCTTTTTTAAGCGTTTACGCACCTACCTATACATATGTACATATGCTTTAGTCTTGGCGTCGAACCGGTAGACAAAGACGTTCTAAAACAACCGCCTCGCAATGTCAAAGAACCAATGATAACTAGATCTGTAATCACAAACGTGCTTACCTCAGCAATTATTATCATTGCCGGCACAATGTGGGTTTTTATGAGAGAGGTTAGGCGCTTCTTTAGTGCGCACTTTAGGAAATTTTAGGATTTGTTTTTTAAGTACATAAATCATGCTAATAATTTTTGAGCCCACAATTTTAATAATTTTTTAATTGAATTTATAAGTAATATTACAATGCGAGCAGCAAGAAAGTTTGCATAAAATGTGAGTTGAAACGTTTTGGAGCATTTGAGAAACGGAAAAACTTCATTACTCTTGAGACTAAGGAATTAATGTATTCCCCGCACTAAATTTTTTTGCGAAATTAGCGATATGAAAATACTTTATTTTAACTGTCTTGTGATTTGTAAGCCTCCGATTCTCCATTTCTTATAATTCAGAAAGCTGATTGAATTTACCATGTATGTATGTATGTGTACTTAGGCCCGTATTTAGGATTCTGCTAAGGGTGGCGGATCCAACACAAATTGGTCTGTATCTCGGGAAATTTGTCGAAATAGCTCGCAAAAACTATTTTTTTGACTTTTTTCAACATGCTCTATCCATTAAGATAATCAAATTCAAACTTTTCGAAAAAATTTTTTTCTCATTCAAAATACTATAAAAAGTGTCGTTTTTTGATCGCGCTTAAGCCAAAAATTATGGAAAATATTTCATATTTGGCGCGAATCGCCGAAAATTTGAAGATTTTACGTCGAAGACAGGCAATTTTCCCGTCTTTCCGTGCATTATCTTATCGTTGAAAATTTTTTTCGGCCCAGGGAGGGGGTCGGCCGCCTTCCCTGAATACGGCCCTATATTCACATAATACTATACCTACCTCCAGGCCCATATTTAGGGGGGGGGGCGGGCGGAGGGGGCGAGATACAAGCTTGCCTACCTCCATATGAATTCATATTCCTTTAGTGATCCTTTAAGTAAATATAATATAGAAAACGCGTCTCTTAAGAGCAAGAGACCTCCCCAGAGCCTTTTGCACGAGCAAATTTTATGATTTATCTATGTACAAACTTTTCTTCACACCGTTCTGGAATTTTTATTCTTCGTAAGTGAAAAAAAACGTTTGCGTTGTGCAAAAAACAATGAGTATCGATAATATACCACTATCATAGATCCCAATCCTGGGGGGTCCGATGGGGCAAAATTGCCAAAAATAGCATCAAAATTCAATTCTTGGGTGTCTACATATCATACATGTAAGAGGGGGAATGAGAGGATCTTTCACCGAAAGTCGGACGTCCCTTCCATCCCCCTAAAGCCAGAAAATTTTTGACCCTATTCCCCAATTTTTGGAAAAAAAATCAAATTTTTTGGCTGTTTTTATGCGTTTTTCTGCCGTTTTTGACCAAAAATTGGAGGTCATTTACCCCCCCCCCCTTCCATCCCTAAAAATGCTCGGGAACCCTTCCAAATTTCGAGCCGATACATTTATGGTATCTATCGAATTTAGGGAGAGGTTCTCCTAGATTCTTGAGGGGGGTCTAGATGAGACATGCACAAGGGGGTTAGGGGCATAGGTGGGCAGCACCAACTTCTAGGGGTGGGGGTATGCAACATTTTTTAAGGTAAAAAATGATTTTAAAAATGGTGGTTTGGTGAAAAAACACCATTTTTAACGTTTCTCATCGAGCACTATCCATTGGCATCGAAAAATTGCTGAAACAAAAATTCAATAATCGAATTTGGGGCTTTAGCATTCTGGGGTGTGCATACCCCTAGAACACCCACGCCCATGTGTAGTTAGGGGTCTGGACCCTCAGAATGAAAAAATGGGAAATTTTGTGTGGAAAGTGAGGCAAGATGATGGCCAAAAGGGATGAAAAATACAGCTTTTTTCCAAAAGTGCTTCAAATTGGCCAGAAACTGTGTGATGACGTAGTTTTAACGCTATTATGTATGTACTATATTAGTTTTTCAGGTCATTTTGGTTCAAAAAAGCTCAATTTTTGACCCCCCCCCAGACGGGCAGACCTCCCTTGATCGGCCATGCTGTACACCTATGGTCCAGCAAGACTTCCAGACACTCCACGTCCATGTGTGGTCGCTATCCTAAGTCGAATTTCTAATTTGTGTACTGTCATAAATTTGCAGATGAGCGATGGCGTGGTGACGCCACGCGATACAACGATGACATTTACTTGCTTCGTATTTTTCGACATGTGGAACGCGCTTAGTTGTCGTTCGTCGAAAAAATCCGCATTTAGTTTGGGCTTTTGTCGTAATAAAATGTTCGTTATTGCCGTAACAGGATCAATTGTCGCTCAGATGTGTGTCGTTTTTGTGCCATTTTTACAGCACATCTTTCAAACCGAAGCACTCCGATGGTCAGGTAAATTGTTGGTTACAACGTATCGCTATGCTTTGTTGACTATTTATTATCTCTTCAAATAAATACATGTAACGGCTCGAAATTTTGGGTGGGGTCTCCGGCCGTCTTTACGGAGGGGGGGGGTTAAAAACCTCAAATTTTTGGCCCGAAATGGCTAGAAAGGAAGTTTTTGCCAAACTTGGGTGTTAAAAATTTGCTGATTTTGTAAGGGGACGACTAATTCTAGATGGGGGATTCCCCAAAACACTTCGGTTACACGCATACCTTTGAATATAAAACTAAATATATCTATTTTATGCGGACAATAGATAATTTCTTTTCAACTTCACGTGGGAAACAGTCACATGTTATTTGAGTATCCTCTCTATTTGATCAATTTAACGGAAATTTTTGTGCTTATCAGATTTAATTGAATCATAAAAATGTCACGCTACTCATTTGCTTTATGGTTGAGCATGCTATACATGGGTTGGTAGGTAGGATTTGAATTCTAGAGGGTCTAAAATAGTCAGTTATGGGCCTCTCGGGAATCTACAGCAAATTTTTTTGTTTTATTAGTTACAAACATTCAGATTTCCTAACACTCAAGGATAGGCATAGGAAAGGCACACATTAGCGTGAGGGGTCTGGCTGAACCACCTTCGAGAATCCGAAAGGACCTCAAAAATAGATAAACTTCTATAATTGACTTTCTGGGTCTATTTTCACGATTTTGCCCCTCAGACGCCCAGAATTTGGTTGCTGCCCATGCAAGATGAAAGGTATAATGCGATTATGTCAAAATAGACATGGCTATGTGTAACTTTAGGCGCACAACATGGCCGGTCGAAAGAGTCATCCTGGTACGGATCAAACGGAGAGCTTTGTTGAGCTATAGCTGCCTTATTTGATGATATGAAAAATCGTTTTAATAATGTAAAAATAAATTAATTTACCTTTTCTGGTCGATTTCAAGTGAATAAGCAAAAAATTGATTTTCTTCCCTTTCTGGCAATAAATTTGCATTATTTTCCACATAAAACTTTCAGTTTTCTTCTAAGCTCGTGCGTATCTGAAACATAGGTGTGCCATGGATGCTAAGATTTAAGTCGACTAAATTATATCAAGCTTTTTAGTATGTCAACCTATGCAGCTCGAAAATTTTAAAATTTGTTGCATACATAATTATGTAGCATTAAAATGAACATCTCAATTCTCTCACGACTTGCGGATGATTTCGGACAACCGCGCAAATTCTTTTTATGTTTTCTGCCTAAATTTTGACTTTTTCCTGCAAAACTTCCAATTCCCAGATGGCCTAGACTCTAAATCCCTATAGCATTTGGGTGTAGTCAGGCAGGACCCGATATGGACAGCAAAAAAATTCTGGGAAGGGGGTCCGTTGGGGCCAAATTGCCAAAAGTAGAACTAATAATTCAATTGGGGGTTGTAAATTTTTGAGGATTCAGATTCTAGCGAGTCCACACACCACACATGGGCGTAGGGGAGTTGTACCCGTAGAAGTTGAAAACCCTCCGCAGATTACTGTAGACCCCAGAATTCTATTTTTACTAACTTTGTTGGCGATTTGACTCATTCTACCACGTGGGCGTGGGGGAGGGGGAGGATTGGGGGGTATGCAAGTTTGAAAACCTCCTCCCTTAGAATTAAATTTTTGAATTTTTTGTTTTTTCGCAATTTTTTGATGATAATGGATAGCGTTCGATGAGAAATGTAGAAAAATGGTGTCTTTTCGCCATACCATCATTTTTAGGACCATTTTTTGACCTTTGAAAAATCTTGCCCCCTAAATTTGGGTGCTGCCCACCTATGATCCTGACCCCCCAGATTTGGGTGCTGGACTGCTGGCTGCTTATGTATAGTCCTCACCTACCAGACCGCTACGCCCATGTGTGGTCAGGAGTCAGGACCTACATATCAAACCTTCATTGCCCATCTGTATATATTGTCTAGCCTTCGTGCACCCGGAGAAATTTAGAATCAGAGACATAGAGTAGACTCGTTGACGTTGGTTTTGAAAAATTAATTATTTTAGCTTCTCATTAAATTAAGCTTTTATCAGTTTCGACCCCTTTTTGGCTTTTTCGATACATATGTATCTGATTCGCCATAATTCTGGGGTTTAAACAAATTTAAAGGTAAAAAGGTGAAAAAAGGGTTAGAGGGGCAATAAAATTGCATTTTTTGATCTTTCTCATCGAGGTCTACCCGTTGGTATAAAAAATTTGCGAAAGAACGAAAAATTTTGAAACGGGGTTTTCTGGATTCTGAGGGAGGGGAAGTCCTTTGAATTCTAAATGATCTAACCCTCTCGCTATGTATGGTGTAACATAAGTGAATGCTTCTTAACTTCACATATGTATAACTCGTTCTTGCTACTTTTCTTTTAATATTTAAATTATATTTTTTAGATCTTGCATTTTTGCTAACGTTGACGTCATCCGTTTTTATTGCCTCCGAAATTAGGAAATTCATCGATCGTACGCTAGAAAAACGACGGGCAAATATACTGAATTTTGAAATATAGTTCCGCCTATACATGTGACGGCTCGAAATCTTAATTGGGGTCCCCAGATATTTTGGGAGGGGGTTTGAATGACCTCCAATTTTTGGCCAAAAAACCGCCAAGAAACACCTAAAAACGATGGAAAATGGCAAGTTTTGCCAAAAATAGGAGGTCAGAAATTTTTTAGCTTTGGGTGGATGAGGGATGATCAACTTTGGTTAGGGGATTCCCCATCCCCCTGTAACATGTTTGCTTTCGCCTTAGAAGCAGGCACGTAGCTGGCCGTCCTATTTTGGGGGACCAACACCAATTTTGGGGGGACTAAGCCCAAAAGGCCTGAAATAGCACAAAATAACGTTTAGAAAGTCCTATTTTTCCGATTTTTCTGAATTTTTATGGAGGGGGGGGGGGGTTCGGACCATACGTGGGCAGCAAGAAAATTCTGGGGGGTGCAAGATTTTTCAAAGGTAAAAAAATTGCCTTAAAAATGGTGGTATGGCGAAAAAACACCGTTTTTCGACGTTTCTCATCGAGCACTATCCATTGGCATCAAAAGATTGCGAAAAAAACGAAAAAATTTCTAAAAATTGAATTCTGGGGGAGGGGTATTTTGGTTTCTCGGGGGAAGGGGTGCATACCCCTCACGCCCAGGTGTGGTCTGGGTCTGGACCCCATTACCCCCAGAGCTACGTGCCTGCTTAGAAGTGTCCTCCTCTGTGTCCAGACATCTTTTATCTCAGTATTCGAGTCTTATTTGCACTGCGAAGATGGTTTGATGGATAATCGCGCGGGTTTCTCACGTATCGCGATGTTATTTATTATGCCGGTTTGTTTTCAATGCGCGTTCCTTAATTTCTAATGGGTCAAACAAAACTTCGATTAGTGACTGATTATTCTGAAAATTTCTGAAAAAAATGTGTCGTCGTGGGGCTCGAACTATATTTTGTCAGTAGCATAGCACATGGGGGTGGGGGAAGGAGGGTACCCGTAGACCCCCAGAATTCTGTTCTTAGTAACATTTTTTGCGGTTTTACCCATCTCGACCCCCCAAAATTTTCTCACTGCCCAGATATGATCAGCATGCGTACACTGGAGGATTTGTAAATTGTGAATTTTCCAACCAACATCTCAGAAACAATTGATCAATGAATTGTACGGGTACACGGGAGTGGGGGTTGCGAATTGAATGTAAAATTTTTTTCGCGATTTTTAATGTCATTGGATTAATAGCGATGAGAAACGTCGAAAAAAAGTGTTTTTTGCCCTACCACTTATTTCTTTGTTCCTACTTTACCGCCTAAAATTTTTGACCGCTCCTGTTTAGCTATGTAAGAAATTATAGAATGCGGGCATACGCCTGACGTAGTTTGGACTCCAGAACCTGGTGGACCATTGCAAGATTGGCTATACCATCAGAATTTTATTTTTTGGAATTACTGCGGAAACTAATAGTAAGTAGCATACATGGACCGCAGGAAAATTATGGGGGGATGAAATCGCCAAAAATGTTAATAAAAATAGAATTCTGGGGTTTCCAGTAATCTGAGGGGCCATGCGTGGACCACACAGTTTGCGATCAATTTCGAGCATTTTCGAAGAAAACAAATTCATTTTCATCCGTTTTATCACTTTGACTCATTTTCCAAGTCAAATTTCTGATTTTTCTAGTCTATGGTGTCTAGCTAGACCCTCCTTACCTTCACGTGCATGGCAGGCTGGATTCTTCTAAGAATCCAGTAGAATCTAGACTTGAATTTCTATACATACTTATTTAGCGATTTTGCCCCATCAGATCCCCCAGAATTTGATTGCTGCCCATCAGTGTTTTTTGTATTCGGCAAAGACTTTTCCGATGAACAAAGACTTTTGGGGACCGTCTTGGTATTAGTGATTTTTGCCCTCAGAAACCCAGAAATTAGCTAAAATACACTACCAAAGGTCGAACAACTCTGTTTTTGCCACACTAAAATCGCTACTGTACCATATAGCACCCAAAAATTTGTGTGTACAAAATGTACAAAGACTTTAAGGGACCATCTTTGTACATGTATGTACAAACGGACCTTCTACAAAGAAACACTGCTTCCCATGCAGGTTGGCATTTTTTCTCTCAGTTCTCTTCATCAGCCTCTCAACTTCCCACAAAAGGTACGTGAAGTTGTATGTAAGCGCATAATCGTTTGTACGGAGTCATTTTATCGAAGTTTACTTTACTTACCAGATAATCGAGGTTCCTCTCATTGTTATCTTAATGCGTGCTCGTTTTAAGTGTTATGCCATTTGTGAAAATTGTCTTCTTACATAGGTACGGTCTAAAATTCGCACAAGGAGAAATAAATATAGTACCCACGCACACATGTGGGTAAGTAGGTTTGAATGAGGGTCTGGGCGAATATGCACGGGGTCTTCAGGGTCTCTAGTAGAGGCCCAGGAATGTCAATGTCAAAATGAGGGTCAAAAGGAAAAAATATTCTGGATAAAAGTTGAAATTGATCTCAAAAATTTTGAATTAGTAGTTGTGTTATTTCATCATCGAGGCGAGTCGTGTATGTAGCTGCTGGTCCCCTCGGATCGACCATACTGTGCGTCTATGGCCTGGTTTAAGTCTTAAAATCCAAAGGGCCCCAACAAAAACCAAGTTTTTTCGTTATAATTTTTTATGCTAATGCGGCTTAAACGTCGGAGAATAGTTTTAAGCCTTACTACTAGTCCCCGACCTGAACTTACTTATCTCGCGCGGGCTCAGCACGGTTGCCGAAACTTGCAATAGAGGATTGACACTGGAGAACGGCAAAAGAACTCCGTTTTGCCCATGTTTAAGCCTACTTTTACCGATCTCTAGATCCGTGATCTAGTTGCTTGTTTTGCAGTTTACTGTAAGGTTTTAGTTCCTTATGTGGCCAGCTTCTCATTACCCTCTTTTTTACTGCAACACATGTTTTATGGAGCAAAAGAAAACGTTTCATTAGAGAAGCTTGATTTGATGATTTTATAACATGCGTTACGCGTGTTGCAGATCGTATTTCTTTTACATTTTTGAATGTTCAAAACGTTTTTTCAACTGGTTTTCAGTTTTGTGCAAACTTATTGACCTTTTTGAAATTCTCATGCTCTTGGCTACCGGAGATATCTATTTTTATTCATTTTCATTATCTCCCCAATGACTAGATTTTTCTAGACCTTGGTAAGTCTAGGGTGCGTGACCCCTTGGTAACAGGAGGGTTAAAGGCATATTTTAGAAACAAAACTGCCAGAATAGCAGGCATATGTAGCTTTCCAAAAAGACTATATTTCACGAAACTTTGTACATGACATTCAATTTTGAGCATTTTTAGGAACGACTACAGAAGCAACTTTCAGACATTAATCTACAATTCATTAGAAAATTTTCTAAAGCCGTTGTTTATTGTGTTTTTTGTTCATTGCATAAGCAACCATCATCTTAGTTATATCGATCACAAAATTCTCCGCCATGCATAAAGGATCCATGAGATAGACTAGAGCACACGTGGACATAGAGGGAGAGGGGGGTATGCGCTCCCCCAGAAGTCCGAATACCCCCATTCCCCAGAATTCAATTCTTGAATTTTTTTGGTTTTTTTCGCCATATCACCATTCTTAAGACCTTATTTGACCTTTGAAAAATCTTGCACCCCTCCAGAATTTTGGTGCTGCCCACCTATGGACTTGGATCTACTCAACCCAATGTATCATTATAAGCATGACCATACGTGGGCAGCAAGAAAATTCTGGGAGTCCAAGATTTTTTGAAGGTCAAAAAATGGCCTTAAAAATGGTGGTATGGCGATAAAAACACCATTTTTCGACGTTTCTCATCAAGAACTATCCATTGGCATCAAAAAATTGCGAAAAAAAACGAAAAAATTTTCAAAAATTGAATTCTGGGGGGTCTTTTGGTTTCTGGGGAGGGTCCAGACCCCCCTTCACGCCCATGTGTGAGCATGACTATGGCTGCTATGGTAATCCATTTTTCTTTCGATTTCACGCAATAACGACCTGAAGAAATTATTTCAAAGAGATCAACGCTGCTGTTTATCGTGTACTATCGAACGATGTCAAACAATTACCAATTTGAAGGCGTATTTCAATCGATTCGCGTGACGAATTTAGGACGCGGAATAGATAAACCAGCGAGCGACGCAGTGCATCGCAACGAAAAACTTAAAACACAGAAAAGCTATCAAAATGCGGACAAACAAAACATGAAATTAACACATTACATACGTACATATGTACACATTTTCAGTTTACATCAATTATGTTCGCACATTTCCGGTTTACATCAAATTATGTTCCGGCACACATTCTCGGTTTACGTCAAATTATGCTAGGTCGTTAATTGAAAAAGGACCAAAGCGTCACATTCGCTTCCGACCAGCCGACGACGATAGAGGTGGCTTTTTCCGCATCGCCGAAGACGCAACAGCCCTCGAAGATGACGTCATCTTCGATGATGACGTCATCGAAAGGCCGGACGACGACGGCGGCGGCGGTCTGCCGCCGCTGCGTTTCGAAGCAGCGACAAAAAAGTCATCGACGTGCGTGCTAGGAGGTCGGCTGGTGTTTGGAGGCCGACTGCGGAACGGATCGTTGGGTCTGTTGGCGCCAAGCAGTCCTGAAGCCCGACCGGGAGAAGGTCGCGGACCGTAGCCAACGTCGCGCACGCGGCCTCGCATTAGGGGTACTGCCAAAAAACATTCAGTATTTAAATTTAGTTTTTGTTAAGCTGCAAAGCATTGAATAATTAGCAATAATGCACGCACATGCAACAGGGGGGAAGTGTGGGGATCAGGCACGTAGCTGGCCTTCTGAATTTGAAGTTAGACATCTCATCAACTAATAGTTAGATAGGCAAAAATAAGGGTTTTTGAGAGTTTCTCAGCAAGCTCTTAACATTGAAGGAGAATTTTTTTAATTTCCAAAAATTTAACTAGATTACAGTCATATTCAAAGAAATAAGTTGTATAAATGGTTTCACAAATGATTTCTAAACATTATACCTAACATTATACAGAATTTCAGTGCTGCCCAAGTGTGAGCTTGACCCTGTGTTTCACCTGTTTTGTACTCAACGATACATTCCAAGAAAAAACAATGCGGGAAATTAATGATTCAGTGCAGAGAACCAGAAAATTTTGACATGTTGGCCATGTCTTACTCTAGACTTGGCTTGTTCAGAAGACGAAATTCATAAGAAAAACAATGAATCCGGTGTGAAGCGCCCGAAAATTTTGTGATTATTTGCTCAAAAGTTTGCTAGAATCCATTCAGTCAATATTTCAAATACGCTTCAAGAACTTTCAATTTTCCCTTGCAAAACCATACTCTTACTTACAAAATTGCGGGGGCTTGTTTTCCTATCTCTCCACAGCTACGTGCCTAATGCGATCCGATACACCCACCACCCGAAGTTGGTCGCCCCCCAAAGCCAGAAATTTTTGACCCTCAATTATAGGAAAAAATTGAATTTGGCCGTTTTTAGGTGTTTTTGGCCAGAAATTAGTGGTCATTTACCCCTCCCCACCTAAAATGGCCGTGGATCCCACCGAAATTTCGAGCCATTAGATATATGCACACGTACCTACAAACACAGGAGGAAGCATTCCCTATCCGATTTGGTCGTCCCTAACCCCCAAGTGCCGATCTTTTTACCCCATCCCGGTCTTTGGTAGCAACTTGCGTGTTTGTCATTTTTAGGTGTTTTCTACCATTTTTGACCAAAAAATGTTCGTTTACCACACCACCTGAAAATTTTGTAATTGCAGTAAGTCTAATACAGAAGCGGTTTCATCTGAAGCGAAAATAATAGCGTACAAGTCGACAGCGAATCAATAGACTTCATATTTTAAGCTAATGCAGAGTGAACTATATCAAAAATGCAGTCTCAGTTCACAAAGGATCAAGTTACCGCAGTAGTTGCTATTGGGCCTTGCGAGCGTGGGTGCAAGATTTTTTAAGGTCAAAAATGATCTTAAAAATGGTGGTGTGGCGAAAAAAATTATTTTCAGACGTTTCTCATTTAGCAATCCATTGACATAAAGAAATCGTGAGAAAAACAGAAAAAATTTCAAAAGTTGAATTCTGAGGTTATTTTGGTTTTTTGGGGGGGGGGGTGGATGCAGTGTTTTTTGTACAAGGTCCCTTTGTACATGTACAAAGATTGTCCCCAAAAGTCTTTGTACATTTTGTACATGCAAAGTTTTGGGTGCTATTATATAGGATAGTAGCCTTTTTGGTATGGTAAAACAGGGTTTTTAACCTTTGGTAGTGTTTTTTAGCCAATTTCTGGGTTTCTGATGACAAAAAATACTGAAAATTGTCTCAAAACGGCGCATAGCGCCAAAAATCTGGTATTTTTGCTTTCTAAATGCAATTTCTGTTATTATAAAGAGATATAGAACAAACGATTACTCGTTCGCCGAAAATATTTGGGAATTTTAGACTTTTTTACAGTTTTTGTCTTCCCAAAAATCTTTGTACATGTACAAAGACGGTCCCGAAAAGTCTTAATACATCGGAAAAAATCTTTGTCGAATACAAAAACCGTGAGTGGGTGCAAGATTTTTCAGGTCAAAAATGGTCGTGAAAATGGTGGTAATGAAAAAAATCATTTTTCAACGTTTCTAATTGAGCTATCCATTTTTTCACTATCCATTGGCATCGAAAAATCGCTCAAAAAACAAAAAAATTTCAAAAAATTGAATTCTAGGGATATTTTGGTTCGGGGGTATTCGGCCTCCTGGTGGTGCATATCGCCAAACCCCCCAAGCCCACGTGTACTAGCGAGCATGTTGATACAATTAACTAGTTATTATTTGTATTATTTCAACTAGTATTATATTATTATTATTATTACTATTTTTGATTATGAAGCAATTAAAATAATCAGAGAATCCCATGCACTAGGTTAAATTAGAAGACTGCTTAACGCACGAATACTTAGTGTAACACAAGTTTGGGTGACTGCATACGCCAAGAATTCAATAGGACAATAAATATCGCGAAATGCATATAAGCTTACGAAAACGCCTTCTTTCCCCTCGACTCGTGTTAATAATCGTACGCCGCTTGAACTTTTGCACCGCCACAATAGCCGGATCGTCAGCGCGTTTTTTGGCAAATTTTCGTTTAAGTTCGTCGGCGAGATCAAAAGAAGGAAAAAATTTGGTGCGCAAAGCATCCAAGTCGCATTCAGCCTAAAAAGCATATTAAAATGACCGAGCACAGCCATGACAGGAAAAATGAGGCAAAAAAGCAGCGTGAAAAGTGTCGAAAAGAGATCAGGCGAAATGTTTTGAAAACCGTGCGAAAAAAATTTGAGACCGAATGTGAAGCTGCCACTTTGGAGTAATTTTGGCCGATTGCAATTGATTTTTGTAACAACAAAAAACCCTAAATCCTGCTATAGCGTGCATAGCTAGAAGTTTTGTTTGTAAAGCGAACAAAGCGAAATCAATGATTCTTTATTATCATACATTAGCAGTAACACGCAGCTTTATGTATACCTAAGAGTATGAATGTATTTACCTTGACAACAACCCGATTCTGGGGGTGTCTGATAGGGCATAATCGCGAAAATTTAATTTTTGAGGTTTACATAATTCTGGGAGTTTATACCCCACACCATCCTTCATAGTGTTATCACATTATAGATAATCAGAGGGATATGAGGAATGCATAAGATAGGAACATTTGACAATTTTCAGTGCAACTACGAGGCCCATTCCGTTTCTAGGGATAAATCTATGACACGTTACAATCATACCTGGGCATGGGGATTGGGGTACACCCCCAGAGACCAAAATAACCCACCTCCCAGAATTCAATTTTGTTGTTGTTGTTTTTTTCGCAATTGTTTGATGCCAATGGATAATGCTCGATGAGAAACGTTGAAAAATAGTGTTTTTCGCCATACCACCATTTTTAAGGCTATATTTCGACCTTTGAAAAAATCTTACACCCCCAGAACTTTGGTGCCGCCTTCCTATGGCTCCAATAATTCATGATCTATTTCAAAAGCAGACTAAATTACATACCCTAATGCCGATTATGTATCTGATACTGAGCCTCCCTCGACTCTCATCTTTTCAGCTTTGAGAAAGAATTCAGCTGTTACCATCTCCATGAATCATACATGTAGTAACGGCTCGAAATTTCAGGTGGGGTCTACAGCAAAGGTGGGCGGCGCCCAGAATTCTGGGGGAAGGAGGTGCGAGATTTTTCAAAGGTCAAAAATTGTCTTAAAAATGATGGTATGGCGAAAAATCACCATTTTCAATGTTTCTCACCGATCACTATCCATTGGCATCAAAAATTGCGAAAAAAACAAAAACATTTCAAAAATTGAAATCTGGGGGGGGTATTTTTGGTTTCTGAGGGAAAGGTATTCGGCCTTCTGGGGGTGCACACCCCACGGCCACGTGTGGTCTCCGGCCATGTTAAGAAGGGGTAAATGACCATGAATATTTTGGGCCAAAAAACATCCGAAAATAACCGAAAACGCAAGTTTTTTTCCAAAAATTGGGGAGGGGTTAAAAATTTTCATGCTCTGTGGGGATGAGTGAACGAATAACTTCGAGTGAGGGAATTCCCCATCCTCCTGTTACATGTATGCCATCAAGATCACTATTGATTTGAAGTGCTAAGCTCCGATGTATATTATTGATACTTCTGGAAAGGTAGACAATTCTGGTGCTAAAAAACATATTAAAAAAATTAGCAAACCTTTTCACCATCACCGTCTTCGGCTTCGAAGGTATAATTCGGAAACCAATAGGGAGTAGTCAGCCTATCTTCACTATCATCTTTGCTAATAAGATAAACTTGTCTCTGTTTAAACTGAGTAGTCAGGTCCAGCGCCGCTAAGCAACTTGCAATCTGCGTATCATCTGGAAAATATTTATTAACATTCAAATGCTTTCAATCAAAAAGACAAGATTTTAATTTAAAAATTGCTAATCTTACGCTTAATTATCTCATTTCTTTCAAATTACGCAAAGAATCGGGTACAAACGCAATGCAATTATATGTATAAATGTATCTGACATGAAAAATTATACAAGTTAAATCTGAAAACAGTCAAAGTCGTACATGGGAAGGGTCGAAATGCTAGAATTCTGAAAGTCCTGAAATTCAAAAAAGCTGAAAAATTCATTTTAAGGGCGAAAAATGTCATATTTGACTTTTCTAATCGAGCTCTATCTTTGTAAGTATTCGACTTATAAATAAGTAGTCAAAAAACAATTACAAAAATTGAACTGCGGAGGACCGCGGTGCTTTTGTGAATTCTCAATGGATTTTTATCGCATGCGTAGCTTTAAAACATTTGGTGGATTATTTTACGGCTAGTATGTAATAGAGGGTAAGTAAAATAATACTAAAATGGAGGAAAAAAGTGTGTCAGTATTATGTATAAATAACAACTACATTTAAGTTTAAATTTAATTTAACATTACTACCAGACATGCAAAGCATGGGAATCCCAGGCTGAGGGTGAAAATATAAAGTGCATTGTTGGGCCCACAAATGGTAGGTACGCGATAAAAACATCGTTTTTCGGAGTTTGCTGACGATACTCCATCTTCTAGAGCATAAAAATAAAAATATAGTCGAACAAATTAAACAGAATATAGTCAAAACATGAGTATAATGGCGCGAAGCGCCGAAAAATTTGACACTTTTGTGCCAATAGATACATAGCTAAAAACGCTTAAAAAAGCACCTTTTATACGAATTTTTAGAAAATTTTCAAAAAACCGCGATTTCCGCGGGAGAGTATTGACAAAATTTCTCTTGGTGGGGAGAAAATTTTTCTGGGAGGGGGGGGGAGTGGGTGAAACCCCAAGATCATGTATGATTATTACATATCTAACTCCTTTTTAAATGTGCACGCGTATTCATAAAACTGAAAGAGATAACGGATAATTTGATGAGAAATTAAAGCATTTGAAACGCGTATTTTTCTACAGTACCTTCGACGTCTGTTTTTGAAACAGTCCGCAAAGACAAAAGCAGCTCTTGAAGGTTTTTCGATGCACCTGCCAAAGCATCGTCTTCCTCGGAAAATTTCTGAAATAATTTTTGTAAAAGCAACACGATTGTATTTGACATCTGCAAGAAATAGAAAGACAAATTTGTAAAGTAATTATACTATTACTAACTTTAACAAAACTGAAAAGCAAAAACTAATAGAAACATCGCGAAGCGTGTATTTCACAGGAATCTGAACTTCTGCAAAAACATTCTGGTGTACATATGTACATGATCATGGAAGATTCGGGGTGTGGGATTTTCAACCCCCCCTCGCCAGAATTCGCGATTTTTCAAAGGTTTCCAAAAATTTCATGAAAATTCGCAGAAAGGATGCCGTTTTCAAGCGTTTTTAGCTATCTATATGCTCAAAAGTGTTACATTTATGGCGCTTCGCGCCATGTACTCACGTTTTAACTATATTTTGTACAATTTATTCGACTTTTTTGATTTTGTTTCGGATTTTTTTGTGTTTTTATGCTCTAAAAAGATAGTGCATCGTCAGAAACGCCGAAAAACGATGTTTTTGACGCGTACCTACAATCTTTAGACCCAAAACGGCAGTTTAAAATTTCACCCCTCCCCAGAATGTCTCACGTTGTGCATGTATGCTGGTGTACATATATGCCGAGAATCGATCGCTATAAAAATTGGTTCACTACAACAAACGAAGCGCAGCACACTCTATCAAAAGCTATTTTACGCACCACACTGCAGAGCTTACCAGTTTTGAGGCTAGACAAAAAATTTACGGCAGCTCGTACACACTTTTGGATCATCTTTTTACAAGTCGAAAATGATTTTCCGACAAAATTGCGGTAATTTTAGCTTCTTTTACGCAATTTCCAAATTATTCCCAAGCTAACGTAAACATTAATGAACAAAGGGTGAATCCTAACAGGCTAAATGTGACAATCGAAGATAGGTCGAGCCAGAATAAAAGAAAATGTGAGTAAATAAGAAGAAAGTAAATAAATAAATATACCGAATACAAAAGCCAGAATTGATTCAGTCGGAATGACACGCGATAGAATTCAGGGATACCGTTTTGTCATCTAGAAAAATCAGCAAAAACGGCAATACTATCTTACGTCTAGCAATTCATTCAGTTTAAGCAAGACATGACTCGATTCTTCAGCGCCGTTGTCTTGACTGGGCCAATCGAATATTTCGCGCACAAAATCAATATCTAGATAAGAGTTGCGACGATCCGTCGGTAGACGCAGCATTTTGATCAATTCAAGCACAGTATTTAATGTACAAATACAATCGGAACTTCGACCACTGAACTCCAAAACTAGACGTTCAATTAGGGCCAAAAAACACTTCCGCTCAGACTGCAGAGCTCTGGGAAATGGAATCGTTAATCAAATACTCAAATTTGCAGGCACGCAGCTGGCCGTCCTATTTTGGGGAGACCGGCACCAATTTCTGGGGGGCTAAGCCCAAAAAGGCTAAAAATAGCACAAAATAACGTTTAAAAAGTCCTATTTTTCAGATTTTTCTGAATTTTGGGGGGTCCGAACCCCCCCATTCCCCCAGATATACGTGCTTGTAATTTGGCAAAAAAAGACAGACGCAATGGAAAACGCGGCTAGACGTTTAGTGCAACTCCCTACAATTTGAATTCACCGATTCTTTGCAAAATTTGCGCAGTCTGCTGCGAACACGAAAACAACCGCTTAGCATTTGTACATATGCATCATAAAAAGTACTTTTTAGGGCAAGTATGGTAAAACCTTGCAATAAAATTAACAAAAACTCTAGAGGCGCAAAACGATTTTCCTTCTGAGCTAGACAAATAACGCCAATTACCGAATAATTTACTTTAATCAATCGATTAAAAATTAAGATTTATTAATCGTATTGTAAATGTAGATTCTCAAATAAATTTTCAAGACAAAATCTGAAGGTAACAAAAAGATCGCTAGAGCCAAAATGAATAGTCCACTGGACGCTGATTTGTGAAAAAAATGTAGAAACCTTGTTAAACTCTTATTCTGACATTTAGATCAGAGTTCAGCTGCATAATTCCTTCGTACATATAATTGAGAACCATTTGTAACTTTTTGAGCTAATGCAAATAATAAAGAAAATCAAAAATAAATTTCGCGACAGGCACATGTATAAATGTACAGGCCCCTATCCAGGACTCGGCCAAGGGGGGCGGACTTGACATAAATTGGTCTATATCTCAGAAAAGTTCGTCGGGATAGCTCGCAAAAACCGCATTTTTTCAATGTTTTTCTGACATACTCTATCCATTACCATAATAAAATTCGAACATTTTGAAAAAAAATTTTTTCTCACTCAAAAGGCTATAGAAAGTGTCATTTTTTGGTCGCGCTTGGGCCAAAATTATGGAAAAACTCCTGCAATATCCAAAGCGAAGCGTTGAAAAATTTGAAGATTTTTGCGGCGCAGATATGCGATTTTTCCATCTTTACGTGTATCTTACCCCTCAAAATTTTTTTTCCGATCGAGGGTGGGTGCGGCCGCCCCTGAAATAAAGCCCTGTACATGTACATTCATAAATACATATGTATGTAAGTCAACTAAATGCAATACAAACAAACCCACCTAATAATACTGAAATGACAAAAAGTACAAAGCCCATTGATTGGATAATTTTCCAGCTTTTATAGAAGATTATGAATTTGAAATGCGACACGGATTTAAATTTTGAACAAAATTTAATTCTCAATATGCATATTCCTGTAGCCTTTCATTAAATGAGCACATACATAATTATCAGGCAATCAGGTAAACAATCAAAACGCAAAAATTGTTCTAATATCCCATTCAAATGCACTAACAAAGCTAATTGTACTTGAATGCTTAATCAATAAGGTCGAAATGGAGAAAGAAATTTAAAAAAATTTACGTTTTTATGTTTTGAAACCCAAAGTTGTGTTCGCACAATGTCAGCAAGATGCGCAATGACGGAAGTACAGTGGCGTATGCTTGCTTTTTGCTGCCCATCTGCTTCAACAGAGCAGAGCATATTTTCTGCAGTTGCTGAGGCTCAGGAAGTGACGACAGGCGGACCTAAGGCGAGGAAACATTTTTTTAAAGGACGACAAGCATTGCCACTTCAAGGTAAGGAGCGTAAAGTTCTCCTTTTTAATAAAAATTACTATGCAGTATAAATTAAAGTACTAGTTTAATTAAAATTATGAAATTATAATGAAAGTTTGGAGGGTGCCCTCGAATAGATGCTGGCGATCGAGGTAAAGCGGGAGGGATGGAATCCGGGATTTCTAAAATACATACATACATACATATGTATTAGGGATACAGCGGGTGGACTTTTTTCGGAATCAGCGGATGCGGGTGTCAAATTTCGCGATAGCTAATTCTTAAAAATGGCGGGCGCGGGTGGCGGGTATTGCACTTAACATAGGAAGACATGCTGTATGTTGCATATGCAATGCATATTAGTTACACTAACCTACTACACTATTTTTCATTCTTTTAATTAGCTTGCTTTTAATTAATTTATAATTCATATTAATTTTTAATTTTTCAATTTCCTCTAATTTGTCTTCTTCCTTAATTAATAAGTTTGTTTTATTCTTTGTCAATGTGATTGATGGTTAAAGTGTGTACTAAAACATGTATACATGTGCAAGACGCTGCTTAACCTCAGAGAAATGCGAGTGGACACAAGAACGGGAAAGGCCTCGTATAAATAAAGGACTAAAATATGGACTAGCAAATATTGTTACAAGATTCAGCTAGGCGTTAGAAGCATTTCGATCGATGCTTTTCTATACGGCACCCATCCACACGCGTGCAGCTGAAATGGAACGTCATTTGACATCCTTGCATTGAGGCCAGTCCATGACTTTTGAATTAAAATTTTATCTTTGATACTTTAGTTTAGCTGTAAGAATGCATATTCTTCCGAATATTTACTGGCAACGCGTAACATCAAATTTTTTGTCATCTTTACATTTCTTCTGAGAAAAACAATCCGCGCGAAGCGCTAAGAATTTCGAAGATGTTGCGAAAAGGGCATTGAGAACTAGAATTGCGCATATGTTTAACGATATATGTATCTAATTTTCATTTGCACTTCCTCATTCTTGCACGCCAAGCAAGTATCAGTAACCGAAATTTTTATAAAAGCTGTGAACAACTTGTAAAGCATTTCATTCAATAGCGTTGTAGATTAAACTGATCGCACGAATAATATACATTAAAAATATAAATTCTGTTGACTCCTGCTTTAATGTCAATGGAGAGCCCTGTAGTGGTTCTTGCATTGGCACTGTATTGAAATATAATTCCCTGCGCATCATTCTGAGTAGGAACAAGGATTTATTCGACCAATTGTCTTTTTTAAAATTGAAACTTGGTGCTTATAAAGACTTAATAGCTAGAAATAAATTTTTTCCACCTAATTTTATTTTTAAATACTTTTTTGTTTATTTTGTAGATTAGGATAATAATTAATTATCTTTCATCCCCGCCAACCGCTGTTTTATGAAATGAAATTAGCGGGTGCGGGTACGGGTACGAGCATAAAAATTTTGCAATAGCGGGTGCGGGTACCAAAAAGGCGGGTAATAACGGGTGCGGATATCCGCTGCATCCTTAATATGTGCACACATAAGAGTGTGTACATAGTTACGTCGGCTACCATTTCTTCCATTTCTTGCATACATAGCTCAACACGCATACGTGTATATAAGAGGGAGATACCTTACCCAAAGTTGGCCCTCCTCCCAATCACAAAGCCAGAAAAATGTTGACCCCACGAATTTTTGGAAAAAATTGCGTTTTCTGGTCGTTTTCAGATGTTTTTGACAGTTTTTAGCCAAAATTTCGAGGTCCTTAACTCCCCCCCCCTCCCGAAAAGTCCGTGGACCCACCCGAAATTTTGAGGTTACATGTACGTGAACACGGTAGGGGCGGTCAGAGGTAAGAGGGGAAATCCGAGAATGGATACATGATAAGGCAGTCATAACATGCTTTGTACCACTTAAAATATCATTACGACCTTCATTCAGCTTCTTGAAATGTTATTCGTGCCTTAAGATGACTATTCGGAAAATCTTCCACAAAAGCAGCCGCATAACACAAATCAAATTACCTGTTCTAAATCAGCATCTCCTTCCGTATCAAGCAATGTTATACTTTCATCGCAAAGCGACTGGAGAGTAGACTAGAATGAATAATATTTAGCATTATGGTATGCAAGTCTGGCAAAAAGCAGATGTAAAATACAGAATAAGTGTACAAATAAAAATAATACTAACAACGATCTGTAGCTGGCATTGCTGATGACTCCTACTGGACGAGGCATAATTGAAAATATTAAGAAAATTGGCCAATAAGTTATCAAATCGATCTGGCTCCGTTTTACCGTCCCTATAAAGCATTTAAATGGAAATTGTATTATACGAAACAAGGGGCTCCGCGCTCGGGTGAGTCAATGTGAAAAATGCAGCCCAACCCAAATATCCTACTACAGCCTTAATCCGGTATTCTCGTTTCGGCTTAGTTTACCTGCTGGCCTTAAGTTAAATGCGTATTAGTAAACCTAAGCCTAAACTGAATTAGTGACAAAAATGGCGAATCTTCTCGCACTCTCTAAAGTTGGAAAACCAATACCGGATTAAGGCCGTCGTAGGCATACCTGAGTGGGGGGTTTAAGAAGTATGCACCCCCAGATACGAAAATATCCCCCCCCGAAATCAAAATACCTCCCCCAGAATTCAATTTTCGATATTTTTTTGTTTTTTTTTCGCAATTGTTTTTGCCAATGGATAGTGCTCGATAAGAAACGTTGAAAAATGGTGTTTTTTCGCCATACCACAATTTCTATGGTCATTTTCTGACTTTTAAAAAATCTAACACCCCCTCAGAATTTTGGTGCCGCCCACCTATGGTAGAAGGATACTTAAGGTAGGAAAAGGCCGCCTAATTATCAACGTTATTAAAAAGGAAGAAAACTCAATTTATTATGAATGCAAGAATCTGTTTTAGATATTTGTTGAGTTAAAGTTGATCTGAAAAAAGTATAGCGGATAATTAAAAAAACTTAGGCTCACTTCTATTTAACTCCTAATTTCGTCAAAAATATGCAAATAGCAATGTAATTTTTCATTAAACAATGTGTAAAATACGTTCATTCTGAATTTGATTTGAAACCGGTGATGCGCATATACGAGTACATATATTCAACATCATTATCTGGCCAATTATTCTATAGATAGTTGTCCACGGAACAATTTCCACATCTGATAAATGTTCATCGATCAAAAATGTGACAATACCAGAAGCAAATAAAAGATACGACCAAAAGTGCATAATTGTACGATATACATAAATATGTAGGTTAACGTCAAAAACATTAGAAAAATGCATAAGTCATATAAGAGATACGGAAACAGAGATTACTGTACGTTTCTTAAGCTTTTTCGTTAAGGAATGATAAGACGTTGATATTTTCTACTTTGGCACAATAGGGTCAAGGCTTCCTGATCCTTCACGTGCATGTCAAATTACAACTATGCACAAAATGTGTTAGTAAAGAAGCAAAAATAAGTACTAAATCATAATACTGACCGACGTCGCAAGAGTTCTAGCACAACGCTTTTAAACGAAGCATAGGAAGAGAGGTAGGAAGTTAAATTTAATGATCTGGCTAACGACGAATTAGCCGGCAGTTTCAGATGTTTTCCAACAACGGCAGATGCAGCCATCTTTTTTGTCATCCTTGGGGGATTCGTGAGTCGTAAGTGAATCACAACCGTCCAAAAAGGCCTCCAAGATGGCCCTACGAAAAAACTTTTTCATGAAAGTACAAGGTTCGTTGATTAAAAACCAAAAAGTAAGCAAAAGTGTAGTTATATGCACAACTAAGTAACGTAACTGTCTGTATATGAAGGAATGAGCTAAATAAATTAAATGTACTGGCGCGTACATACAATCAGGCCGGCCCGCATTCAGGATTTTAGTTCGAAGGGTAGGGCGAAAAATTTGAGGCCAATGGCGAAGAAAAATCTTCAAAAAATGTTCATTTTATTTCATACTGGAATAAAATGAATATAAGGTTTACACTGCCTGCACAACTGATTTCACATCATTCAATCGACAAACAATTTCTTAACTTTTGTCCTTTGTATTTAATCTCTGTTTCGCAAAGATAATCAATACAGTAAATCAATAATTTGGCGCGAAGTGTCGACAAAATTTGCGTCCCTAGCTCGAAAGTAACGTGGAAAAGCGATTTGAGCGGTGATTCAGACCTACTTCGAGAATTTTTCATTTTTCACTTCCAGGGAACTTTGTGACTTGTGAGATTTAAAAATTATTTCTTATTTCTCAGCCCCTCGTTGCCCTGAAATACGGGCCAGTGTGCAATATAATGTGGTCGGTACCAACTCAGATTTAATCGAATATATGTAGAAATTGAACAATAAAACTCATTTGGTTTTATTCAACTTTTAATCTAATACATAATGTCCAGAAACTGCCACCTAGGACTTAAGCCAATTATGTATAAATTCCTATTAGAATCATAAAATAGGTTTGTATACATTTAAAATTTATAGTAAGCGACAGATGCATAAAAAATAGTTTAACAGGATTCGTACATCCTCATCCATACCTGTTTTTGGAGGAAGTAGGGTTTCAGTCCCGAAAAAAATATTTCCACTCCTCAGAATTCGCTATTTTTCAAAAAGAAAATCGTAGAAGCGCCCTGCTTCAAGCACTTCAGCGATCTTTTAGTTAAAAAATACAAATTTTTTGGCAATGCGCCTGAAATCCATTTTTGACAATATTTTATTGAATTTTTATGATGTTTCTATCAACTAGGGAGAAAAAGTATCGTCAGAAATATCGTAAATGAGTGTTTTTGACGCTTATCCATTGTTTCTGAACTCAAAAAAATTTTTGGTTTCCAAACCTGCAATTTCCATGCTCTGCACATACGTACACATGTGCATTGTGCATGTGTTCTCATCTACAAAAGCTTATTATTGATTTTTTAAATGATTAAATTGTTTGACTTAAATATATATTTAGGATTTACAGTGCGCGCCACGAATGTTGACGCTCTAATATGCTTCACAGTATGATAGAGCTTGTTAGAGGATATATCTTTAACACGTCGGTCAGGCGTGGGCGGAAATTGGACCGGCGTGTTAAACATACATCCTTTAACAAACTCTTTTAACCTCTGAAGCATATTAGACCGTCAACATTCGTGGCGAGTAGTGTATTATTCACTACTCCTTACTTTTCATTATTATTCTTTATTTACCATTCTTCATTATTTATTTAACAACTAGACCAATTGAAAACTGATACGTACGCATATGCGCATATATACCTATTTCGCTTATTTAAATACGATAAAAATTTGGTAAAATTTTCAAAAAAAATTATGGAAATTAACACTGCAATTGCATAAATCTCAATCTGAATTAATAATTAACTTCGTAATCGTCGTAGCGATTTCAGGGCCTAAGTCGCACAACTGCAGACAAAGACGTCTCGTTGTTTGCATTAAATTCGTATTCGTTGTTAGCATGAAATGTTTTATCAACTGTTCAATTTGACTGGCCAGAGGTAACAAATGCGCAGACCAATTTTGCCTTTTCAACGATGCCATTTCAATTTCGTTCTTTGATAGCGGCTAAATATAAAAGTGACTAATCCAAAATTGAAAAAAGACTACGAAGCGAACCCAGCCATTTTCTAAATTAAAAAGGAAAAGGTTAGGCTTCAAAGCGTGAAATATCGAAAAAATGCGTGAGCATCAAATAAAAGAGTAGGTTTAAACCATACATGATCTGGGGGATTTAACCCCCCACCCCCCAAAAAGTTTTCATCCTCAGAAATTTTTTCGCTTCCCCAGAATTCGAGATTTTTTAAAAGTTTCCAAAAATTTCCTAAAAATTTGTAGGAAAGGTAATTTTAAAGCGTTTTTAGTTATCTATTTGCTCAAAAGTGTCAGATTTTTCAACGCTTCGCGCCACAACCCATGTTTTGACTATATTCTGTTCAATTTATTCGACTTTTAATTTTTTTTTAAATTTTTCATGTTTTTATGCTCTAGAAAGATAGAGCATCGTCAGAAACGTCGAAAAGCGATGTTTTTTACGCGTGCCTGCCATTTTGGGCCCAAGACAGGCACTTTAAAATGTCACCTTCCCCTAGGATTCCCATAATGTGCATGTCTAATATAAACTATACATGCGTGTATGTAAAAGGAGAATAATAGTCGACCGAAACATATCTATCTGAATGTTAGAAATTTTACCCACTCGCCACGCGCACCAAATTTTGGACGTAAACTAACTTTTTAAAGTCCTGTTTAGACATTTTCTTGCAGTTTTTGACCAAACCTATAAGGTTCTCTATATCTAAGTATCCTTTCAAAAGGCCGTCTAGTTGTCCACACAAAATCCTGGACCATCTCGTGTATAATTAAGCTATCTGCTTTCCCAATTCGCGTGTAAGAATAAACACGATATATGTATTAGAAATAAGGCACGCGTACGAATATATCAAAAGTATTCTACATTACTTCTTTGGCTAACATCGGAAACGGCAAGGGCAACATTTCGGATAAAGCGCTCAAGCCACCCACGAAATTACTCACAGATTCCAAAGTAAATTTCAAAATTTCCCCAATGGCCATTGTCCACAGATTTTTACTGTAGTCTAAAAATATTGCAAAAAATTACGAGTACAAAGTAAATTGACATTAAAGAACTCAAAAAATTAGTGCACAATATAAACAAAATTTAGATGTTAAGCTTTATTGAGTCAAAATCATTTAATTAAAATTAAATTAGCATATAGGTTAACGCAGCAAGTAATAAGAATCAAATAAACAACATGACTCGATGATTAATGCCCTTTTTGCAAAATAAAAATCAAACATCAAAACCATACAGTAACCAGGGTTGTATTTAAGGCGAGCGCGGGAAGGGCACCCCCTTGGCCGGAAAAAATTTTGAAAGGTAAGATCATGTACGGAAAGATGGAAAAATCGAATGTCTTTGATGAAAGATCTTCGGATTTACGGTGCCGCTTCGCGCCGGATAAGAAGTATTTCCTATCATTTGGGCGCAAACGCAACCACAAAATGACACTTTTTATAGCTTTTATATGCCAAAAAGAATTTTTTCATCTGTCACGTAGAAAAACGTCGAAAAATGCAATTTTTGCGAGCTATTTGAACGAACTTTCCGAGATATAGACCAATTTAGGTAGGGTCCGCCACCCCCTGGCCGAATCCTGAATACGGGCCTGCATGTAACGGCTCAAAATTCTTGGTGGGGGTCCCGGCCGTTTTTAGGTGGGCGGGGTAAGCGAACTCTGATTTTTGGCTAAAAACAACAGAAAAGCACACTAGAAATGGCCAAAAACGCGAGTTTTTTCCCGAAAATTCCAAAAATCGGGGAAGGGGTCAAAAATTTTATGACTTTCGGGGAATAGACAAACGATCAATTTCAGGTGGAAGGATCCGCCACCCCCTACATGTCTGATCAAAACACTTTAAACGTGCATTAAGTACCTATTGGCTTAGCAACGTCGCCATCATCTGTCTTTGCTGTTGTTTCGGAAATCTGAGTATAAGCTAGCAAAGTGCCTATCATTTCTTTCTGCATTTTCACTACTTGATAGCAGAGGCCAGACGAGGGTAGCAAAGAGCAGCAAGCAGCGTACATTTTCATCAATGGTTTAATATACATTACATCTTGATACTGCAAAAAAGAGAAATGAGAAAAGGCAATGACAAAAATAACATCAATAAAAACTGATATAATAACAATAATAAAGACAAATAATTAAAAACAATATATATTCACTACTTCTACAATCATTATTTACATGCAGTGTTTTTGTACAAGGTCCATTTGTACATGATGGTCCCAAAAAGTCTTTGTACATTTTGTACATGCAAATTTTTGTGTACTATAATATAGTACAGTAGCGATTTTAGTCAGTAAAAAGGGTTTTCTATCTTTGGTAATGTTTTTTAGCTGATTTCCGGGTTTCTGACGTCAAAAATTACTAAAAATTGTCTCAAAACGGCGCGAAGCGCCGAAAAAATTTGACATTTTTCCATTCTAAATGCAAATTCTGCCATTTTAGTAATATATATATATATATATATATATATATATATATATATATATATATATATATATATATATATATATATATATATATATATATATATATATATATATGACAAAAAATTACTCATTTCGGTGTCTTCCAAAAAACCTTCAGAAAATTTTGTACACACAAATTTTTGGATACTATAATATGGTACAGTAGCGATTTTAGTGTGGTAAAAACAGAGTTGTTCGACTTTTAATAGTGTATTTTAACTAATTTATGGGTCTCTTAGGGGCAAAAACAACTAAGAATCGTCTTGAAAAGGTGCGAAGCGCCGAAAAATTTGACATTTTTCCTTTTGAAATGCAATTCCTGCCATAATAACGATATATAGGACACACAATTACTCATTTCGGGGCGGAGCGCCGAAAATGTTTGCGAATTTTAGACCTTTTTTGCAATTTTAGTCTTCTTAAAAATCTTTGTACATGTACAAAGACGGTCCCGAAAAAGTCTTTGTACGTTCAGGGAAAAATCTTTGCCGAGGCGGTGATCGTACGGGGACCCCGACCCGGCCCCGACGAACCCATTTCACCCCGACCCCCGACCGGGGGCATGGTTACTCGAGTCGGGGGTTGAACCTTTTTCGGGGTGAAATGCAGCATTTTATTCGTTGGTACATAGAAGAATTGTATAAATAGCAAATATTCGGAACAAGGACGATTCATTCACCAGCAAAATTATGTATGTTAAGCTCGACACTCGCGATATTTCATAAAAAGTACGCCTAGTCGCCATTTTGTTAAGACGTACATACATGTTCGCATATTTTCCATTATGAAGTGCGCCGAAATTACTGCGGAATCACAGGCGTAGCCGGGATGGGGAAAATGGGCATGTTCCTCGGATTTTCCATAAATTATGTTGATGTTTCTGGCGCAATGTGTCCAGAACATTGAGTTTAAAGGCACAAACGTCAAAATTCTCCGGCGCTTCGCGCCGAGTCAGTATTATTTATTGTTATACAGATCCAATGAATTTAAAAGCTTGAATCTGTTAAAATAATCCAGCACTTCGCAGCACTTTAGTGATTTAATGCACTATTAGTTCATTGAATGAAACTGCACATGCTTGTTGAACATAATAGTAAAAGTGCGAAAATGTTTGCGTACCAATTTATCTATCCTCTGCTTTGTTTATCTTTCTTTACAATGACACATAATTCTATTTTAAATGAAAGGAAAGGCTGAATTTTCTTGTGTTTTTGCGCATTTTCTGTTTCTGAACTAGTTAATAAGAAGGCCACAAATGGGCCTGAAAATGGTAAGAACAAAATTCTTATTGATACATCTTCCAACGACTTATTGGTTGCGACCCGTTGCTGCGCTACATACTTGGCAGAGGTCGAAAAACACATTTCAGCTCAGAAGTTTTGTGCAGTGTAGGTGTTCATCAATTTAAAGTTTTTTGGACTTAATTCAGAACCGAGATTTTGCCAATTTGCGAAAATTTTAACTTTACTAATTAAAAATTAGAGTGCTTTTTTACAAAATATTCCGGGGGTTCTGCTTTGGACCTCGCTGGTGGCGCTTGAGCGCGCCACCCCAGACCCCAACCGTACAATCTCGTTCTACATGTTGAAAGAGATTTTAGGAGGACAGAAAAGGTAAAAGGATTAGGAATTTTCAAAAAATTTCGGCGCTTCGCGCCGCAATTAGTTTATCTGTTACTGTATGATTTAAGCGGTATAAATTGAGTTTAAAGAGTAAAACCGTCAAAATTTTCCTGCGCTTAGCATCGCCGATTATTGTCTTAGGGCGGTAAAATATGACTGAATTTCTTGATGCTTTGCGCCACTTATGATTTCGAACTCTTTGTCAATAAAAAGGCGTAAATTCTACATGAAAACGGTAAAAATTTCGAAAATTTTCGGCGCTTCGCGCCATTGGCTCCTCTACAATCAGTGCGCCATAGAAAACCGTTATGGAAAACCTGTGGAGGAATACGAAAAAGCGAGAGCGATTAGTGATTAAAATTGAAAGTAATGCTAAGTTGCTAAAACCTTGAACATAACCAGCTTTATTAGTATGCTCCACAAACAAGTGAATGTATCGTTTTTATCCTTTTCAAATTGGGTATGTAATCACGCAATGTTAATTGTTAATCTCAACCCCGACCCGGACCCCGAAAACCGGGGTTTTTAATCCCCGACCCCGATCGGGGGTGAAAATCTGACCCCGTACGATCACTGTTGCCAGTACAAAAACACTGTTTACAAGTATCAATTGTTTAGGCGAAAACGGCCCAATCCATTTCCAACGATAATCAACATAACTACGAAAATTTAAACATTCGACTATAATTCAGGAAACCAATTCCTCACTCCTTTCCGACACGAAATAATGCAAGTTAACGACGCACGAATCAATTGTAATGTCGGAATCACGCTCGAATAAAATAAAATACCAGATCGGCCGCTCAAACTTATGCCTTGCTGCCAACTGAGGGCGTGCAGTTCGCCTAATTTCTAGAAATTAAGCAAATGTCAGTGGCAAATGAGTCACAAACTCAAGATAAACAAGCTAAAAAGTGATCAAATTAAAGAATGTCGAAAAATAAAAGATAATGAAAGAAGGAAGACAAACAAGTATGGCAAATATGCACATACCACTGTTTGTTTTGTACAAGGTTCGTTTGTACACGTACAAAGATGGTCCCCAAAAGTCTTTGTTCATTTTGTATATGCAAATTTTTGTGTACTATTATATGGTACAGTAGCAATTTTAGTGTGGTAAAACAGGGGTTTTTCGACCTTTCGTAGTGTATTTTAGCTAATTTCATGGGTTTCTGACGCCAAAATTTACTAAAAATTGTCTCAAAACGGCGCAAAGCGCCGAAAAATTTGACATTTTTCCATTCTAAATGCAAATTCTGCCATTTTAAAGATATATAGGACAAACAATTACTCATTTCGGCGCCGAAAATTTTTGGGAATTTTACACCTTTTTACTTTTTTGGTCTTCAAAAAATCTTTGTACATGTACATAGAAGGTCCTCAAAAGTCTTTATACATCGGGAAAAATCTTTGCCAAATACAAAAAAAACCGTGGGGCATACGCGTATGTATGTAACTTCATCCCGGAATCGCCCCCTTTTCAAACAATGTAAGAATCAATTAATATAAACAAGTTAAATGCATACACAAGTACGTACATACATGCACATAGTTTTTAAAATGATATTAGGTGACTGAAAGAATCGTAGTCTAATACCTGGGCGGGCAATGCCCTGTTTCTGCCCGTCCACAGGACGGATAAGAGCATAAGTTGGACGGAGAGAAGGGGTCAATTGGGCGGAGATATGTGTTGTACAGTAAAGACACTTCTGGACATGGACAACAACTTTTGAAAATGACAACCACTTTTTGGACCACGCAAACCCATTTTTGGACAGTCGACCACTTTTCGGGTCAAAGCTGCATAACCATTTTTTAAGTAGAAAAGTCAATTTTAAAACTGGTAATTGGACAAGTACTTTTCGAAACAAGACAAGCACCTTCCTTTGAAAGGTTGGACGGGGAGTACCACTGATCATTGTCCAATTCACACATATGTATGTGGGCTGTATTTAGCGGGATCGGCCGATCCGCCCCCCCCCAATTTGGCCGGAAGAAATATGAAATGTGATGAAAAGATGGAAAAATTTGCCCGTCTTTCGCGTGAAATCTTCAGATATTCGGCGCTTCGCGCCAGATATGATGTATTTTCCATAATTTTGGCATAAGCGCGACCAAAAACGACACTTTTTATAGCCTCTTATGTGAGTAAGTGGAAAATTTTTTTTCAAAAAATTCGAATTTTATGATCTTAATGGATAGAGCATATAGAAAAACGTAAAAAATGTGGCTTTTACCAGCTATCCCGACGAATTTTCCGAGATAAAGACCAATTCATGCTGGGTCCGCCCCCTTCCTTGGCCTAATCCTGAATACAGGCCTATATGCATGTACATATGTATACAAGTAATGTAGGTAGTAGGGATCGACCGGAGGTGCATTTTTCCTCCGGGCCGGAGCCGGAGCTCCGGCCATCGTCATCTCGGCTCGGCCGGAAGCCGGAGCCGGGATGAAGGCCGGAGGTGAACTTAGAATTTTCAGTGAACTAGAATTTTCACAAGCCGTAAATATAGTTCATATGATGCACAGTATATAGGTTTGTATAAATACATTGCTCATGGATAAGTAAAAGATCTGTAGAAGTGAATGTTTATTATCTAGCCATGCATTTATATACCCAAATAAATATAGCATAAAGAGCTTAGCAATGTGTCTGTATGTACTTATATCTACAATCTGTAATAGCTCGAAAAGTAAGTGAGCAGACTACGTCGCACCAAATTGTTATTCCGTCACTCGAAAGCACGGTTTTTGTATTCGGAAAAGAGTTTTGCGCGATGTACAAAGACTTTGGGGACCGTCTTTGTACATGTACAAAGGTTTTTGGAAGACAAAAACTGCAAGTTCGAAATTCGCGAAAATTCTCGGCGCTCCGCGCCGAAATGAGCAATTGCGTGTGTTCTATATACAAATCTTTATAATTCCAGAAATTGCATTTTGAAAGGAAATGCCAAATTTTTTGGCGCTGCGCGCCGTTTTGAGACGAATATTACTGATTTTTGCCCTCAGAAACCTAGAAATTGCTAAAATACGTAACTAAAAGGTCGAACAACTCTGTTTTTGCCATACTAAAATCGCTACTGTCCATATTATAGTACTTCCAAAAATTTGTGTGTACGAAATGTACAAAGACTTTTAGGGACAATCTTTGTACATGTACAAACGGACCTTGTACAAAAATAAAACACAGCTCGAAGGAGATTTATATCCATTTGTGCGCTAAAAAAACGCGGACTCGGCTCGCTTTGCAATCTGAAATATTCTCGTTCATTATTAAGCAAAATATATGATATAATATTTCACCAATGGTGCATTCACAATGCCACATTAGTGTTCACATTCACAGCTTCACTTATTGAACCTGTGTTTGTACAAATTCACAAAATAGGCAATCTGAGTGCTAAGCTTCAAAAGAAAAGAAGAGCGTTAAAGCATTGAATGATTCGGTTCAAAAAACCTCCGGCCTCCTGCCCCTTTTTGTACCTCCGGCCGCCTAAGGCCGGAGGACCAAAACTGGCCGGAGGAGCCGAACCGGATCCGGTCGATCCCTAGTAGGTAGGAAGGATATTTCATTTAGTCGCACTTATATGTAGAGCTGAATAAATTCAACAAATAATAAGAATTGCTTACATCGATGATCTTGTAAAGAGCCGGCAAGGCTTCGAAGTGTATTAGCTGCATAATTGCAAACTGATACTTAATTTCTGATACCCGATCTAGAAAAAAAGTTGAAAATCTTGATACAAGTTATTAATGAATGTTATAGAAAACCAGGCACGTAGCTCTGGGGAAATGAGAGGGGTTCGGAACCCCCCCTCAAAATTCAGAAAAAATCGGAAAAACGGGATTTTTTAAATGTTATTTTGTGCTATTTTCGGCCTTTTTGGGCTTAGTCCCCCCAAAATTAGTGTTGGTCCCGCCAAAATAGGACGGCCAGCTATGTGCCTGTGAAAACCACATTTTACTACGTGGACAGTCAGTAAGCTATTGATAAAAGTAATAATACTTGCCCAATTTTCCGTATTCAAAGGCGTCTTCTTCGAAAAGGCTGGGAGGCAGGACCAAAAATCTGAGTATTCTCAAAGCAGTAATTAAACCAGGCGGTATGACCGAACCGAACGATTCTTGTTCAACGAAGCTTTTCACTTTATCACAAAGATACTCCATCGAGTCGAGCGTATAATTTGGCAAACCATTTAATATTTCGACCCAATGTTTAACTTCTCCAATTTTAGACCCGCCGTCTGAGAAGAGAAATTTGAAAAAAACAAGAAAAAGCAACTGAGCAGAGGCATTAGCCTAAGAACCAAGAAGGACATTCGTTTGCTAGAAAAATTGAATGCTAAAGAAAATTGAATGAAAAAGCAAGGTAATGATAAAGAACGGGATGAAAACTAAACTACAACATAATCATATAAAAAGAAGCACAGCATGGAAATTCTGGAGGGATTTTTAAAGTGCCTTTTCGGGTTCAGAAATCGTGGATACGCGTGAAAAACATCGGTTTTCGGCATTTCTGACGATGCTCCATCTTTCTGAGCGTACAAACAAAAAGTTCGACAAAGTCAAAAAAATTGAACAAAGTATGGTCAAGAAATAAGTATAAGGCGCAAGGCGCCAAAAATTTGACATTTTTGAGCAAATCGATGGCTAAAAACGTTCAAAACAGAACCTTTGTTATGAATTTTTGTAAACTTTTGAAAAATTACGAATTCTCGGGGAGGCGTTGGTGAAAAATTGGGGGGGGTAATCACCCCAGACACTTCTAAGATCGCGTTTGATCATATGTACATACATAAAACGGCTCAAAATTGCGGGGAGGGAGGAGGGGGTATATAAATGACCTCCGATTTTTCTTGAATATAGTAAGAAGGCATCAAATGGTCAAAAATTCAATTTCGCCAAAAATCGGGGAGAGGATGGCGGGAACGACTAACTTTAATGAGGGTCCCCCATCCTCTGTTACATGTTTGAATCACACTGTAATCGTTTTAAATAAGCAATCATAATTTAATAAGATACAGGGAGGGAACCAGATTGTACCTTTCAAGCCGATGGTCGCCAACCTGATTTGAAAGTTTCTCAGTACATCAATCGACTCGGACAGCTGAAGAACTAATATCAATAGTTCAGTGGCGTATCCGGCACTGGCTGACTTCTTCAATTTGTTATCAATCTCATCGCCTTCTGCACAGCAAGAAATTACTAATGATCCGATCACATAAATTAAATATTGAAAAAATAAATTTCTTTAGTTTTTCAGTTAACAACACTTTCAACTTTTAAATATGTAGGTGCATATTGATTACATACTACATTGCATAATCCATAAAACCGGATTTCTAGTAAACAGTCATTACTTATAACCTTATAAATGCACATAGGCAGTGGAGTCCCTCAGCTAAATATGCATGATCCACTTCCTTTTTAATAATTCTCTTACTATTCAATCAAAAAACACGAAATCCTCTTACAACGTAAAAACTTCAAAATTTTATTTTGTAAACGTCCAGCATGATGTGCACACTATACAAGTGTGTTCGAAAAAAGACACGTTTTTAGTTTTTCAATTAATTTTTGATAACTCAACTCAAAGTTAATAAAACATTCTACAAGTGACGTGGTACATCATATCTTGTCAACCGCGTGCTATAAGTTCATTGTCATACTGCAACTATAGCTGATGCAAATTCAAACGTGCACTCCAACATACATGTGAAACACCAAATACCGTCTAGCTGAGGCTCAGTGTCGTAGAAGTTTATATTATGAATGTGAAAATTTGTATGGATATCTTATAAAGGTTAGTAAATAATAATGTTTAAATGAAAACAAGATTAGGATGGCACTAAAATCAGAATTGCGAGTTTAGAAAGTTCACTGCCCTCAGGGACAATTTAGTCTCAATATCGTACATTTGCGAAGAAAAATAAATTAGACCAGGTTTAAGCAAACCGTGACGTCATGTTCTCCAAGATGCATAAATATCGACTAAGACGAGGCTCTTTGAGCAAAAATAATTCATTTAAAACAGATTTTGTCATTAGTCTTGTACAGCCACTAATTCATTAAAACATCGCACTTTGCTTCGCAAATGTTAGAAACTATTATTTGTGCAAAGATTTGGTCCGAACTACCGACGACAATCTTTTCATTATTTAAAATTACTACGTAATATTCAGGGAACACCTAAAATATGAAATGACTCATTGAAGGTCAAAGTACAAATTCCCGATCTGAACATTTGCTTCAGCAGATAGAGTATGATACTACATTGTGTAAATGGAAAATGGACTGAAGTAAATTTGTGGTTGAGTTTGGTTAAGAGAGAGCCAAGCAAGTAGCATTAATTGATTTACTGTAATTTTTTGCAAGCACATTTAGGAATAGTTGTGCTATAAACTGACAAAAAACCTTTTTCATTTTTCCAATATTCGAAGAATTACAGTATCTGATCAGTGGCGGATCCAGGATTTTCCTAGGGAGGGAAGGGTGATACCTCAACTTTTCCAAAAACAGTGAAAAATAGGTCACAAAAATTTGCCCTTCACGCGCGAAATAGCATTTTTTCGACGTTTGATCGTCTACTATAATTTAAAATCACTTTTGACGGAGCATTTCCTCGAAAATTTTTAAAATTTTCAGCAAAGGTTTGCAAAAAAAATCATTGAATTTCTTTGTCTTTAGCGAAAATCCGGCGCGAACCACCGGAAAACTTCTGAAATTTAGGCGGAAGGACGTTAAGAAGCTTGATTTACTGCTCGATTTCCTGCATTTAACGCGGAACGTCGAAAATTTATAAAGTTAAGCATGAAAATAGAAGAAATCTATGCTAAAATAGCTATTTCTGCTCTTGAAATTGTTTTAAAACCTATTTTAGGAGCAAAAATAGTTTACAGGCCGCCAGAAAAGTAAATAAATGCCATTGATGGGCATTATCCGACGCGAAGCGCCGGAAAAATTTGAGAAATTATGATCACTGACGACCAAAAATCATTGCATATTTCATATCCATCCCTTATCTCGTAAACTATTTTGGGCCTATGGGGGGGGCGGCCGCCCTCTTTTAAATCCACTTCTGCATCTGATCAAAGGTATGCGTAAATGTGATCGCCATTGTTTTTGAGACATATAATCCGGAAATAGAAGTCTGAGCTCACCTGCCAATTCAACAAATGGCAAAATTGAGGCCAAATTATTGTCCATACTCAATACTCGCACCACGGCTCGTCTGCCCCTGTTCTCTGACAATGATGTTATTACACACTGGCTACCAATCACCGGCTTAGTCAGCGTAAGGGTGAACAAACGTTGCAATAAGCACAATGTACTGGCATTATCAATGTCTAGTAACAGAATTTAGCTAACAAGGCGCATTACATCAAATACCACGTACAGCAAATCTGCATAACATATGTACATGTATATGTACATATGTATGTACAAGTGTATTACGATTTTTTGAATGCTTACAGTGAAAATGCTAAGGTACATATGTATGTAGTATTTGCCCTTGGAGAAACTCCATTAGGGAATTTTCAATTCACAAAATACTTAATCTTAGCGAGCAGAATAAAAGTTAAAAATTCGACGAATAATCACATTCAACTAAACCAAATTACGATCAAGCTTCTCACTTGAAATTTCCAGTAAAACAGTACAACGCAGTTTAACCAGAATAGCTTGCCACAGAAAGATCGCCATGCAGTTACACTACACAACTCACTTATTTACGAGTACATATGTATGCACAAACAAATGTATGCACATTACAAGTATTTATGTAGGTTCCTACGTACGTCGTACATTCACACATCATTTACATCAAATCCATGTCCGTGCAGTTTATTTTAAAAGGACTATATGACAAGAGATGGATTATGAAGGAGACAAAAACAGGAAACCGTTTTTCCGTTCCTGCACAGTACTACGTTTTTTTAGGAGTAGAAGCGCCAAAAATCAAACAAACATACCTTGTGCTACTTCGCCAAAGACAAGTGTTCGCATTAGACAATCGACTAAGTGTAATGCTTGCAAATGATATGCGACATCAATAGCCAGTTGTTGCAAAACGCTTGCGCTTTCCTCATCCTGTCCCTCATCCTAAAAGCATACATACGTGATTTCATTGTCAGAAAACTAATTACGTACAAACGTATCAATCATACATTCCCATACGAGGATGGGGGTGAGGGGCGTACATGGGCAGCAGCCGAATTCTGGGGGCGGGGGTTCGATTGGGCGAAATTGTTAGAAATAGCATAAAAAATTCTTGGGGATCTATCGATTTTTAGGGGTTCATCGGATTCTAGGGGTCCCGAGCCCCAGATTCCCACGCTTATGTGTGGTAAGGGGGTATCATCTCTACCACAGAGTCCAAGACTCGAGTCACTGCCAGACGGTTTTGAGGTATCAAACATTTGCGGCAAGATTTTTGGGGACGAAAGCAGCAACAGATGATTAAGGTTTTTTCGGCGCTTCGCACCGAATGGTGCATTTCTCTTTTGTTTACACATAAAATGCCTAGCATGAAATTAAAATAATCTAAGAAGCCAAAATTTTCAATGTCTTATATTTTTTACTGATAAAAGTGACGGAACGAGTCAGAATTGGATGAAAAGTACTGAAACAATGCAGTCTTCGTCATTAAAACATTTCATGTAGGATTTTTAAATCATTTTTCACATTTGGTTTGAAAAAGGCTCGAACCCTAAATTTGCTGGTTCTGAATTTCGGAATTCAGCCCTACCCCTGCACTCCGGACCTCGGGAAAGGATGATATCAATGTACAATCATAGAAGCATACACACATGCATTTTGGAGCTTGGCCCATACAGAATTCACAAGAGGAAAAATTTCAAAGGGAAGGGGTATAAATTAAAATTAAAAATCAGGAACAAAAACGAATTAAATTATCGAGATTTTCACAAATATACATTAGAAGTCGCTCTCAACAGCGAAGTTTTTATGCAAATTTACTATAACCTTTTTTGAAGCCACTACATACACATATATACTTTACTATCATAATACAGTCGAAGTAGGATAATGCACACCCCTTGGGGAACAGGGCTGAATGTGTCCATTATCCGAGTGTGTGCATTAAGCGTGTATATTTACACATTGATATGTATAAGCGACGGCCTGGTCAGCATGTGTGCATTATCCGGAAAAATTCATTGAACAGAATACAATGTATAAATAAAAAAAGTGTGCACGGCGTGGGGCGCCGAAAATTTATAACTTCTGAGCAAACAGTTAGATAAAATCCCATAAAACAGTGCCTTTTCTACGACTTTTTTTGAGAATCGCGAATTCTGGAGGTGCTGGGTGCGGATTACTATGCGCAAAAAAGCACAAATTATGTACAAAATTATGTGCGAAAATTTGACCTTTTATGTGCAGGATTGTGTGCAAAAAGGTTAGCTTTATTCATCAAATTGAGCGTTTTAATCATCAAAAACGTACACCGAGCTATCAAACAAGTTAGAACAGGCATTTAAGTCCGAGAAAAATTTATTGAAGGTTTAAGGTTTCCATTTTTTCTAAAGTTTAATTCTGTCTGCGGTCCGACAAGATAAATTTATACCGAGAAAATGAGCGCTCAAAATCGATTGATTTCGAAGCTACATATATCTCTGATTAACGGATAGCATTCTCAATAAAAGACTGCTTGAAGCGGCTAATTGAATTGGAATGAAAATTCAGAGGCGCGAACTTTTTAAACATTGATTAATCAATCTTAGTTGGTGCTTTTTATCAATTTAAATAACATATTCGCAATTAATCACACTTTAAAAATGTTTCCATCTGTAACTATTCTATCAGACGCAGAGTCCTTTGCTAACGCTTTGAGTTGAGAGGTAAGGAATTTTAAGCATCTTAAAGATGCAAACAAATTATCAAACATTTATAAATTATTCACATACTAAAAGTGCAGTAAATAGGTAAAAAATCACATGGCACAACAACACTAACATTATTTTGTATACATTTCTAATTGAAACGCAAAATTATGAGCGATTTTTCCAAAATGGTGAATTATGAACAATTATGTGCAAAGATAGTCAAATATGTGCAAACAACATGGTCCCCATGCTTCAAAAACATCTTTTTTCAGCTTTTCCAGCCTTCCTGCAATTAACTGAAGCTTAAAAAAATTACGTGCAGCACATAAAAATCCGGTCTCTAGTCATTAGTCAGCTTAAGAATGATTTTTGCCGCGAAGCGAGCTAAACGTACCATATTTGACGACAAAACCAATCGGATCAACGAATTTGAAAAATTTTTGCGATTTGCCAAAAATACGAGTCCGTCGTTCGTGGATAACATTCGGTCGATGATTTTACACGACGTGCCCACTAATTTGGTGTTTTCGTGATACAATGGGTGGGCCATTAGGACGAGCATCGACTCCAGAAAATTTCTTCAAAAGGTTCGAATTTTCAAAAAACCATGAAGAATTGAAATAATAATCAAGTTTAGGGAGAATAAACAGCTCACCATCTTCTGGAGGGAACAGCAGATTCATAATTTTTAAGAAATCGTTAAACGATGTCATTTTTCGCTTGCAAAAGGGGCTTCTTTTTGACTAGATGTTAAGTAAAATGATGAGCACCTCGATTTAAAAACCTAGAAGAGCTAAAAGATAAAGTTTGCTACAACTTTCAAGGGAGAAAATTTAAGATTTTGGATGACGACGATGAGGGCTAACTTTAGGTCTACTGCTACATGTGCGCACTAGTTTCATTAGTAGTACCATGATCAGACAAGCATAGCAGAGCAGGGGAATTCTAAAGGTTAGAGGTGATATTTTAAAGTGCACCATCCTTTTGGGTTCAAAAAGGTGGACAGCGCGTCAAGAATATCATTTTTCGGTGTTACTGACGATGCTTTATAAATACAGTGCGTAAAAAACATAAGAAAATTCGGAAAAAAATATCAGAAAAATTTATTTAATTTGAACAAAATAATCAGAAAAATGAGTCTATGGCGCGAAGTGCCTGAAAGAGACACTTTTGAGCACACAAATTTTTCGGAAAGTCGCAAGTGTGGGGTTGAGAAAGTTTTTTCGGGTGTGATAAACAAACAGCAGGCGCAAACGAAGCTGATAAAGAAAAGAAGTACCTATCTATAACAGAGAACTATAAAGGAAGCACGGCAGTAAAGCTATATTAATAGCAATAGATAAGAATAGAAACAACATCCACATACAGGGGCATACATAAGCAGGATTTTTCAAAGGGGGGCGGTCGAAAATTCGTGACCCTATATTTCGGGATATCTTCGCCGGGGCACCTAATAAAGCGCATTTTCTGACTTTTCCGAACATGCTCTATCCGTTAAGCTCATAAAATCCAAACTTTTCGAAAAATTTTTATTTTCTCTCAATAAGCTGTGAAAAATGACTTTTTTTGGCTACGCTTGGGCCTAAATTAAGGAAAATAATGATTCTACGGCGCGAAGCGCCGAAAATTTTCCGGTTTTTTCCATGAAAGGATGCCAATTTTCACGCATTTCCTTACCTCTCAAAATTATTTTTGGGCCAAGGGGAGGAGGGGTTAGGGCGCCCGCCCCCGCCCCTGCGTACGCCCATGCATACATATGTAGTAAGCATGCATATACATATGTAATCAATGATAAACAACAAAATTGATTACAACTAATACGACTAGCAGTAATAACAAGATAGTATAACAAGAGAAAAAATTAGGTATGATTATTATATGTAAACTCTCAGTAAATAGTGCTCAGTGTAATTTCGAATACGATTGAAAACTTTTATATAAAATAAAGATATGCGAAATGAATTAGAGAGAATAAATCACTAAGATTTTCAGCCGTAAACATGGCTTTTACATACAATTACGTAAATCCAAATTGGAGTCTATTTTAAGAGCTTATGCTTTATTGATAATTATTATGAATTATGGAAAAATCTAAATTAGAATTAGTAGAACAAATGTAACAATATCATAATACTGCTCACGTGGATTCGAATTGCTTAAATATGAATAAATTTGGATTTTCTGTCGACTTCACAGCTTCAAAAATCTTCCGAGCTGGCAAACTACAAACAGGAGGTTGAATCTAGAAAGGTAACAAAAGCAATGAGAATGATCGTACACTAAACATTTTTAGCTTTGAGCTAAACGCATTAAAAATGACAGCAAGTATGTAAATATAGCTTGATGATAACATCATTTCGCAGGTCAGCGTCCTTCCGTTATTTATCTGATTTATGACTTTAGTCAACGACTCTAAATTTTCATTTTTTCAGCTTTAATTTTCTTTTGACTTCCGAAAAATCAATGGAACTAAAGTTCACTTAGCTGTTATGCGAAAAGAATGAGCTAGCGAATCTACAACTTTCTTCTAATAAAACAAAGGGGCAATATTTTACAATGCTCTCAGACACGAAGAAGCAATTCATCCAGTTCGAAGACATAAATCTAAAAAACGAGAATTTCCTCCGAAGCAGTGTGTTTTTTGCACAAGATCCGTTCGTACATGTACAAAGATGGTCCCCAAAAGTCTTTGTACATTTTGTACATGCAAATTTTTGTGTACTATAATATGGTAGAGTAGCGATTTTAGTGTGGTAAAACAGGGTTTTTCGACCTTTAGTAGTGTATTTTAGCTAATTTCTAGGTCTCTTAGGGCAAAAATCACTAAGAATCGTCTTAAAACGGTGCGAAGCGCAGAAAAATTTGACATTTTTCCTTTTGAAATGCAATTTCTGCCATTATAAAGATATAATAGAACACCCAATTTCTCATTTCGGAGCGAAGCGCCGAAAATTTTTGCGAATTTCAGACCTTTTTGGCAATTTTTGTCTTCCAAAAATTTTTGTACATGTACAAAGACGATCTCGAAAAGTCTTTGTACATCGGGAAAAATAAAAATCTATGCCGAATACAAAAAAAAACACTGCTCCGAAGTGAAGTTATTTCCAATAATTTCTTCCGGGCAATATTTAAAAAATCTTATTTTTAATCGAGGAATGAATATTTGTGGGTTGAATGCATGCAATGTAATTTATGTATAAAGGGAACATTAATCTTTCCTGACCACGCGACAATACATAATAATGCGAAGCAATCGTCTATTTGGTATTTAAGTAAATAGTGCATAATCTGAAATAACTTTTATCGGCTGTCGAAATTTTCTGTAACAAGTATAAATATAGAATGGAGTAATCGAAAAAGGAAGTAAAACTTGGAGATTGCCAATTAATACAGGCAGATGAAATAAAAATTGTCTAATAAAAAATAAATAATGATGAAAAAATATATTTACATACATGGACGAACAATACACAAAGAAATGATGACACATAAACCCGTAAGTACAGACGTACGTGCATACATCATATGGCACAATTATCATTATTATATATTCGTACATAAATGTTATGCTTGTGTGTAAACAGCGCTTGAATATACGTAGTACCCTAAATATATACGTGAGTATTAAAGAGGAAGCGGGTATTGGTACTGTCAGACATACATGGCATGGGAATTTTAGGAGGTTGACATTTTAAAGTGCCTTTTTAAGCCAAAAACGGTGAATACGCGTCAAAAAAACATAGTTTTTGGCGTTTGTGAGGAAGCTCCATCTTTCTAAAGCATAAGAGCATTAAAATAAAAAAAGTCGAACAAATTGAACAAAATATACCTAGTCAAAACACGAGTATATGACGCGAAGCGCCGACGACTTGGCAGTTCTAAGCATATAGATGGGTAAAAAATTTTGAGAAAAGCACCTTTTCTATGAATTTTTTGGAAATTTTTGAAAACTTCCGCAAAATAACTAATTTGGGGGGAGACAAGGAGAAAAAATTTTGGGGGAGGGGTGAAAATTTTATCGGGGAATCCCCCTAAGATCATGTATGGGTACCGTAAGTACACACTTTCAATGAATATATGTATTGCGTAAGCAATGACCTAAAGGTTCCGTACGTACACACTTGCTTGATTCCGCTCTGTTTATTCAAAGACTGTATTTCAAGGTCATACATGTAATGGCTCGAAATTTCGGGGGAAGGAATCCCGGCCATGTTAGGGGGTGTGTGATGACCTCCAATTTTTGGCCAAAAACGGTATAAAAACGTCTAAAAACGGCCAGAAAAATTCGATTTTTTTCCAAAAATCGGGTAAGGGGAGCATACATAATCTCGAGGGTAGGGGTTTGGGTGGGAATTCACCCACAAAAAATTTTCACCTCCTCCCGCAAAGAAGTTTTTCACCCCCAGAACCCTCCAGAATTGATGATTTTTTGAAAGTTCTTGAAAAATTTTCTAAAAATTTAAAGAAAAGATACTTTTTAAGCGTTTTTAGCAATCTATTTGCTCAAAAGTGCTAAATTTTCGATGCTTCGCACCAGTATACTCATGTTTTGACTATATTTTGTTCAATTTGTTCCGACTCTGTGATTTTTTCCGAAATTTTTTAAGTGTTTATGCTTTAGAAAGATAGAGCATCGTCAGAAACGCTGAAAAACGATGTTTTTGACGCTAATCTATGTACCATTTTTGGACCCAAAAAGGCGCTTTATAATTTCACTTCCCACTTCCCCCAGAATTCCTATGCTGTGCACATACGTGTAACGGCTCGAAATTGGGGGGGGGGGGTTCCGGCCATTTATAGGTGGGGTAAAGAGTAAATGGCCTCCAACTTTTGCATAAAAACGGCCAAAAAAACGCCGGAAAACAGCCTAAAAATTCGATTTTTCCCTAAAATTCGGAGGAGGGGGTTAAAAATTTTCTGGCTCTGAGGGGATAGGGGGACGTCCGACTTTGAGTGGGGAGATGCCCCCACCACCACCCCTGTTCAATGTATGGCTGTGCATGTACGGTAGGGGGTGGGTCAGAAATTTTCTGTCTCTGGGGGATGGGGAGGGACAGTCCGACTTTGGGTGGGGGATCCCCACACCCCCTCTTACATGTATGTATGTTCGAGGTGCTTGATCTTACTTTCTCGTTTAGGCTTAATGAGCGCGGAAACAGTATTCACGTATTTTTTAGATTAGTCTAAAATAAGCAGAAAAATTAATATTATGGTGGCTTCTGTTTCCGCACTCACTTGACCTAAACAAGAACGTTAGATCAAGCACATTTAAATACAGTCTTGGAAGAAATACAACCAATTACGCAAGTGTGTATGTACCGAAAGTTAGGTCAATGCGTATCCAGTACATGTACAGAAGATGTGTACGTATGGTACCATAGTTTCCCAAGGTCGAAAGTTCAGCGGGGGGTGAAATCTCAAAATTTGAGACCACTAAATTTAGAGTTCTAGTCTTTTTTGCAGGTCAAATATGCAAAACGCTCAAAACATCCTATAAAGCATGTTTTAATGTGAAAAATTGCAATTTTAACTACTTTTTGTCCCATTCTGTCTAGTTTCGTCACTCTTGTAAGTAAAAAATATAAGAATTCATCGAAAATTTTGACTTTTCAGATCATTTTAACTTCATTCTAGGTATTTTATGAGTAAACAAAACAGAAATGCACTAGTCGGCGCGCAGCGCCTGAAATTTTTAACACATTCGCTGCTATTGTACCCAAAAATCATTGCAGAAAAAGTTTGATAGCTCAAAATCGTCTGACAGTGATTCAAATCATTGCAGAAAATGTTTGATAGCTTAAAATCGTCTGACAGTGATTCAAGCCTCGGACCCTTAGGTGAGGGTGATACCCCCTCACCTCTCTATGGAAATGTGTGTATGGTACTAATACCGAAAAAGCGTTGTATGTTTTTTAAATATCACTTACTAATAAATCTATCGCATTGTCGTAATATCTCAAAATTTCTTGCAGTGTTTCGTGAAAATTGCTACCACCTTCCTCATCCTGCAAATCAATCTGATATTCTTCATCGGATTCATCGTGATCACACAGCCTGCACAAAAATGAAACAAAAACAGATCAATAAAGAAAAATCAGCTAAATACATTGTACACATAAGATGTAAATACATACAGTGCTCGCCATGAAATTTAAAAAATAAAGAACCGATTGATTCTACTTAGGAACGCTTTCTGACGACCCAATCGCCAGAGACTTAGAGAGTATCCTGGCATGCTTTACTTTAAGAAAACGCGACCTAAACGCTTAGGTCGGACCGTTTACGATTCAGCATGCATAGAGCTTATGATATTGATTATACTCGTGCAATTCATTTGCATATGCAGTTTTCTGGCACCACGCCAATGAAAGTTGCCCCGAGCTAATGAAAATTTCGGCCATTAGCACGACGTGCTAACGGAACGAAAACATTTTTTGGCAGAATTGTAGTAATTTTAACGCTTTTAACGTATTGTTTTGGCGAAAATCCCAAAAAAAGCTCCGGCGCCTCGCACCGAGTGTCACGCTTACTGTCTATTTAGCCCCAAGCGCGCAATTTAAACACTCCAACATCAATCTACGTACAACCTAAAAGATTTATCATTCATCTCGCCTATTTGTTCAACAATTTTTAGCGCATAATAGTTGCTTTGTGACAACTTTGCACTGTTTTATATTGTTTGAAGATAAAATTGGCTTCATGTTCATTTATCATTCAATTCATAAACGCAGTGATGTCTGTTTTTATATCAAATTAGTATATGGCAACCGCATTATCATTTTTTATAATGTAATCAGTGTTTTTTTGTACCCGGCAAAGATTTTTCCCGATGTACAAAGACTTTTCGGGACCGTCTTTGTACATGTACAAAAATTTTCGGGAAGACAAATATTGCAGAAAAGGTCTAAAATTCGCAAAAATTTTCGGTGCTCCGCGCCGAAATTAGTAATTGTATGTTCTATATATCTTTATTATGGCAGAAATTGCATTTCAGAAGGAAAAATGTCAAACTTTTCGGCGCTTCGCGCCGCTTAGAACGATTCTTAGTGATTTTTGCCCTTAGAGACCCTGAAATTAGCTAAAATACACTACCAAAAGTCGAACAACTCTGTTTTTACCACACTAAAATCGCTACTGTACTGCATTATGGTACCCAAAAATTTGTGTTTACAAAATGTACAAGGATTTTTAGGAAGACAAAAACTGTAAAAAGGCGTCAAATGCCCAAAAATTTCCGGCGCTTCACGCCGAAATGAGTAAATGTTTGTCCTATATATCTTTAAAATGGCAGAATTTGCATTTAGAATGGAAAAATATCAAATCTTTCGGCGCTTCGCGCCGTTTTAGAGACAATCTTTAGAAATTTTTGGCGTCAGAAACCCAGAAATTAGCTAAAACACTCTACCGAAAATCGAAAAACCTGTTTTACCACACTAAAATCGCTACTGTACTATATTAACGTACACAAAAATTTGCATGTACAACATGTACAAAGACTTTTGGGGACCATCTTTGTACATATACAAACGGACCTTGTACAAAAAACACTGGTTGTAATAGGTACAAATGTGTCAGTTTCTTAGTTTATTGAGCATTAAGAAGCCAATAGTTGTGATTTAGCATGAATTTATTGATTTATTTAAAGAAAAAACATTGATCAAGAAAAGAACATTGATCTGCAGAATTTCATGAAATTCTCAAACGGCTGAATTAAAAAAGAACAGCACTGACACATGTAGGTATTAAACAGGTAAAAAAATTGTGTGCTAATGTAATCTATCCCGTAATGATAGAAAAAAATTCTCATTAACACTGGTGCTAATAAGAGTCGTGCTAAAAGACGCTGTGCACATGATATTTTACATAATGCGTACACGCGCGCTATCATCACGCGTCTATTTAAGAAGGCGCGTTGAGTCGTAAACAGTCAGACCTAAGCGTTTAGGTAGCGTTTTCTTAAAGTAAAGCAGGACATTATACTGTTTAGGTCTTCGGCGATTAGGTCACGAAAGCATTCCTAAATAAACTCAATCAGGTCTTTATTGTTCAAATTTCGTGGCCAGAACTGTACATACAGGACGTTGAAAATATAGTTTACTTCTGAACAGCTATCGAGAAGAAGTCCAAGAGGCGACAAAACCGAACTTTGTTCAACAATGCCTTGATAGCAACTAGTACTCTGCTACCCTTAAAGGAAAAAAAATTAGAAACGAAAGAGAGCATGAAACACGATTCCGGATACAATTTGGTAAATTTAAGGCTAGATCGTTAGATATATATGCAGGAAAGAACAAAGCGTGCGATTTCACGGATTATCTCTGACAAAAATTTATAGAAAGCAACTCAGTACAGCGAGCAGGGAAAGAAGATTTTGAGAGAAAAATCTACGACGTCATTTACCTAGACACATTGTAATTATGTAATTTACGGCTGTTTGACTTTTCTGTCTTGTGGTCCTTGCACATACAATACATACATTAGCGACACAAGTACATTATTTTATTTTCCACATTTTGTATTGTTTAACATTCTACAACTAAACTAGAGCTAGAGTCATTATTCAGTCGATTAAAAATCATTTTAATTTAAAACAGATGAAAAAAGGACTCAAAGTGCTTTTTCTCTCTCACGAAATACGAGTTTTACGCAGATTAAGTCAATCGAGTGGCGAAAGATTCATAATAAAATCACGACCTTATATAAACATGTCCCTTTTCTTAAAAAAACAAAGTTAGATTTTCTATCATAATGTATGCCTGCCTCGATTTATTATTCTTTAAAAATTGTTTGACAGTCCTAATTTTCGAGATATGAGGAAGGAGTATATAAATATCTTATAAGAGCGTGGGGGCAAAGGGAAGGAATTATCCCTTTGAGTTTTAAAAAGTTTGGTTGGAAATTTAGTTTTGGTTTAAGGAATTTTTTGGCCAAAAAAGATTGCAATATAGCCTTTTTAGGCTCGAAAACTAGAAATATAGTCTTTTTAGACTCAGAAATATACCATAGAACTCAGAATTGCTATACATTTGTTTTTTTCTGAGCTTCAAAAGGATATACAGCTGCTTTCCCGACTTCAAAAATAGACTAAATAGCTATTTTTAGTCCAAAAACACTACACAGCTATGTTTGTGAGTTCAAAAAAAGGCTTCATACTCACCAGCCATGTTCAAAAACGATGATTTTAAAACGATACCATCGTTTTTTCGCTGTAGAATCGTTTTTTACAAAGCAATTACTTAGGTATCTCCGATTTTTGATTTTCATTTCCCCCTGAGAGTTTGACCTTGACCACCTATGATGCAGATGTAGTTTTGTCAACCACTTAGCCCATGTGCGCAACAGCAAAGATATATAAACTATTTGCTATCTTATAGTCAAGCGATTCTCTGTGATTTCAGTGCTTCAAGCAAGAGCGCAGAAACTAAAAATCACATGGTCCTAAACGTAAACGCTATTACAGGCCATAATTAAACAATGCCAGCATTTCAGAAGACCCACAACACAGCACTAGCATTTTTTAACGTTAAGGCACGAAAACGCTACATGCCATACCACTTTTTGAGGTTCTCTCGATATGTCCTTATTCACTATTCAGCTGTTTGAATAGTCCTATCTCATTGATACACCACATTATTTAACATTATTCACTTACTATTATTGTAAGACGTACGGTGTCGCTCAAAAGTTTAAGGCAAACCCTGATTGATTACTCTAAAATTCATCGGATTTTCGAAGCGCTTTTAATTGTAGAAATAAAAGCCTAAATTTCACTTTGCATAAGTTTCTAGATTAGTTTTCGTCCGCCAATTTCAAAAAGTCTAGTAATTTTTGATTTTGTTCACAGCTAGCTCATATATTACGGGATAATTCCGGTACATTTTACAAGTCTTTCGATCAAAAATCGCGCATATGTACGTTCAATGATACCAAACTATTCCAAAGAGTGATAGTCAGATGTCTCGATTCTCGATATAAGTTGATGAATCATACAAAACAAGCTTAAGAAACACGAACAGTTTGATTCCTTTACTGATCTTGTTCGAACCGGGGCAGTCCTCTAAATTGTCCACTGAAGAACTATGTCATCTAAAGCGAACTTCCTTGAAAAATTGACGACTGGCCGCACTTGGCGTGCAGGGTGAATTAACTATTGACTGTGGACCATTGGCATCGAGGCAGGCAATTATTAAGTCGGCATCTTTGTCTTTTGATTGGATTGTCATAAAAAGTTTTTTGTGATCAATATGAACAGAAAAACGTATCAATTTATGCTCGAAATTTCGTTCGTCGGACTTTTCTCGATTGTTCAAGGGCTTTCTTTTTCAAGGAGTCGAAATTTAATTGATTGTTTTGCTTTGAAATTAATGGATTTTATCCGCAGCCGTTCAGACAAAAAATAAAATATCAACTACTTCGCCGGAAGCGTCAAACAGAGAGTATAATGTAGTATTTTGGTCTGGAGTTCATGTGGAGTCCATGGTTTTGTGATTCGGTTCTTTCCATCTAACCCAAAATTTACAGCCTTTCTATACATATATTTGCTTAATTGATGCGCACTTGGTTGCTTCCTTGGTGACTGCCTTAGTAAATCCATGCGAGTCTTTTTTCTAGCAGGGCTGATCGCCTCAATTTTTGGCCAAAAACGGCCAAAAAATCGCTTAAAAACGACCAAAATTTCAATTTTTTCAAAATTTTGGGGAGGGGGGTCAAAATTTTTCTAGATTTGGGGGGACGGGGCGAGACGACTAACTTTGGGTGGAGGGGGTCCCCCATGCCCCTGTTACATGTATGAGGGTGACGACTACAGTGGCGTATTTTGTGGGATGGGATTGTCTTTATTATTGTAGCCTCTATAGTCCCAGGACCTCAATCTAATTGGGAATATTTGGCTAATAATAAAAGAGGACCTTCAGGGCATAATTCCTACGAGCATTTAACGAGCAAAAATGATTTAAAAAAATAAAGGACACATATCTGGGGTTCAATTCAAACGAAAAATGCATTTAATTGATTAATTCGGCGATACTTTATTTACAAACATTATTTCATGCTAAAGACTATCGGATTTTCTTTTAATCGATTCTTTTTTTGTTGAGCTTTAATTAAAGAACCTTGTTATTCTTAGTTCTGTTCAATTTTGATACTTTTGATCAATAATTACTTAAGAATTTACGACTAAGAAAATCACTGCTTTAAAATCGTGGGTGGCTTTGAACTTTTGAGCGGCGCTGTATGTATTACATACAATCATACATATGTCCAGTAAAAAAATTAACAGCTCAGTTCGAAAAGTTACATAAAAATTAATGTTATGTCAAAATATCACCAGGTTACTAAAACGTAATTTCTACCATCTGTCAGATATACATAAGAATTTTTGAACAAACAACAATCACGGGTCAATAATATTTTTTTCCGAAGCCATCATATATTCATGCTGGCTAAACAACCGAAATCCCTGTCAGGATCGTCTCCCCATTACCTCGAAGGTTGATCTTTTTCAATCCCCTCCCCCGACTTTTTGGGCAGAAACTTGTTTTCCGAAGCCATTTTAAGGCGCTTTTTTATCATGTTTGGCCACAAATAGAAGCAATTTACTCAAAGCTATTTGCTCCCCCATTCAAACTCTAGGCCATTACTTAGTGAAGGGGTGAATGACCTCTAATTTTTGACCGAAAACTGCCAAAAAACGCCAGAAAATAGGCAAAAATTTCAATTATTCCCAAAAATCATGGGGTCAAGAATTTTCTAGCTTTGGGAGCATGGGGGCCAAGTTTTAGTGAAAAATCCCCTATTCCCCCTTTTGCATGTATGTTTAAGCGCACTGGATTCGTCAGAACGTTTGCGGCAAGGCGCTGATAGGCCGTAGTAGGTCTTTCGCTTGTTCTCCTTTCAACCATATGTTTGAAACCAATCGAAAAGAGCAACGAAGCGTCTAACGCCTTGATAATTTGTAATCTCATGGGCACTGACATGAAGGGAGCCTTGTATAGGTCCAGCAATTTGTGCTGAATTTCGAATGCCTGAAAAACAAAATGTTAGAAAGAGAAAAACAAACATAAGAACAGATTATGAGCAAATGGATAAATAAATGATAAATGATAAATGATTTTACGTACTAGCTCCAATGTTTTTTGTACAAGGTCCGTTTGTAAATGTACAAAGATGGTCCCTAAAAGTCTTTGTACATTTTGTACACACAAATTTTTGGGTACTATAATATAATACGGTAGCGATTTTGGTGTGGTAGAAACAGAGTATTTCGACCTTTGGTAGTAATTTTAGCTAATTTCTAGGTTTCTGAAGGCAAAAATCACTAATAATCGTCTAGAAACGGCGCGAAGCGCAGAAAAATTCAACAATTTTTCTTTTCCAAATGCTATTTCTGCCATTATAAAGATATATAGAACACACAATTACTCATTTTCGGCGCGGAGCGCCAAAAATCTTAGACCTTTTCTGCAATTTTTGTCTTCACAAAAATCTTTGTACATGTACAAAGACGGTACCGAAAAGTCTTTGTACATCGGGAAAACTCTTTGCCGAATACAAAAAAAAACACTGACTAGCTCCACCTCCAATACTCTAAGTATGACCTTTTATGCCTAAACTGATCACGAAACAACACTGCTCCACTCACTCATTATCTAACTATTCATTTTATTTTGTTTATTCGCATTATCACCAGGCAATTAATAGATTCAGTAAGTTTTAAACGTCCGATTTTACGACAGAGCTATTGCCTTACATATAATACTGGCAGGAATTTATGGGAAGGACGATTGTCCCTGAAACGCCCTAAAATTAAGGACTTGACCGACTCCTTATTCACTTTTAACTGCTTTCTTCCTATTCTTCCAACCCTACACAAATTAAAAAAATTTTTTTAATGTTCATCACCGACTAGGCCTTCTCTCGAAGTTTTAATAAGAAAGTGGGCATTTTCAAGTGCCAGTCAAACAAGTGGGACTAGGCTATCTTTCATTGTCAGCAAAGTCCTATTTACGACGTTCTACCTGGGATTTGACAACAAAAAAGTTGAATTCTCAAAAAGTATGAGTGACCAACTCATTAAAGCAACAAACGAGTCCTTTTCCTGTTTTCATATGAACAACCCGAACGTAGAATTTACTTAATAACTATGTATGTATAACTTCCAGCAAACAAGACTATGAATGTAATCCTACGTTTTTGTTTTGCCTGCGTCATCATTATTTGAAAAATCGATACCCACTACTCACCTCAATCAATGTCTTAATAATGTCATAAGATAAGCCGCTCAAAACAGCTGCCAGTTTAACACCGGTTTTCATGTGTCGTACGATAAAAGCCGGTTGTTCCTGCTTGGATGCTAATTTGACGTCCAATCCGTCGATCATCCACGTGAACAGAATGTTGAGAATTTTGGCTGAAATTAATTTTTGCTTTGATCGTGTTTTTAAATCTTATCTGATGTATAACTTTTGGTACGCTAAAAGAAACGTTTTGAAGTGATAATAAACTGATCGCTTAGAACAGCAAAGATGTGTTGTGTAGGCAAATATAAATACATGTACATGTACTTTCTTTAGCAGGAGCCCCATTAGCTCTGATGCTAATAAAAATTTTTTTAATTAGCGCGGGAGGGCTTACATTAGTAGGCTACTTTTTTTACCTGTATAATAGCTATGGTATCATCGATGCATGTCCTTTTCTATTTTAATACAGCTTTTTTTGCCAGTACAACGAGATTTAAATACCGAAATCGGAAAATTCATGCTATATCTTGATTTACTGTCTTCCTAAAGCTCAATAAACGCAGGAAGCTAACATATACACACTATATAGGTATTACAACATCACAAATGATAATACAATGTCAGATCCTAATTCAATCTGATAACAGATGCCACTATTCTTATGAATTGAATGAAAATATATATAAAGCAGCTAATTTAGTTTTCTCACAACATAAAACAGTTTGAAGTTTGAAGTTATCATAAGGTAATTCTTGTGTGCTAGAAATCTTTAAGCAAGTGGGCAAGATAAATGCATAATCTTTTAGATTGCACGACGATTTATTGTGGAGTGTTTGAATTACACGCTAAAGGCTAAATAAACAGTAATTTGACTGTGTTGCACAATCATGTGAAAAAATAATAAAAATATTAAAAAATTTAGCAAGTGATATTAACTCAGCTACAAATGTATATATATATATATATATATATATATATATATATATATATATATATATATATATATATATATATATATATATATATATATATATATATATATATATATATATATATATATATATATATATATATATATATATATATATATATATATATATGCACATGAGAAGGCCCGGAGGGGACTGGACCAGACTTAAATTGGTCTATATCTCGGAAAATTCGCCGGAATAGCTCGCATAAACCGCACTTTGAAATTTTTTCGACATACTCTATTCCATTAGGATAGTAAGACCAGAACTTTTTAGAAAAACATTCTGTTCACTGAAAAGGCTATAAAAAGTGTCATTTTTCGGTCGCGCTAGGGCTAAAATGATGGAAAATACTTCACATCCGGCGCGAAGCGCAGAAACTTTCAAGCTTTTATGACAAATAGTTCGATTTTCCCATCATTCCGTGCATTATCTTACCTTTCAAAAATTTTTTCCGGCCGAGGGGGGGGCGCCGCCGCTCCCCTCCCGCCCCCCTTATACATGTCCCTGTACATAACTGTATATTTCAATTTGTACTCCAGGATTTCAAAAATGAGATGTAAATTTAAATAATTGAAGGTAACAATATCTGCCACAACATGCTAGTATAACGGAAGATAGCGGGAGCCTTAAACATAAACCAGTATAAAATGTTTAAAACTTCTCGTTGTCAATTTCAGCCATCGAAATTATACTTATGTATCTACCAACACACATTTATGAGAGCTTTATGCCCATCTTTGTAAATTCACACAGAATAAAAAAAACGATAAATAATAAATAATAAGAAATAAATAAAAGGTGATATGTATACACACTTCTTCCCTAATTTAAGAAATAAAAATGTACAATCAATTATACATACATATGTATACAGGTCTTTTTATCTGCAATATTACTCTGCGCACAAAAATGTTTTGAGAATTCGTACATAAATGAATAACTGCAAAAATGACAGCGAAATAGAAAATAGCAGCTGATGAAGACTTATGTATATGTAGCGTAGCTGACCTTCTGAATGGCGTGACTAAAATTTTAAAAAGTAACATTTTGAAAAAACTACTAGTAGGCAACAATAATGGTGTTTTTGAGTTTTTCACAGCGAGATCTACATATTTAAGGAAGAAAAAATTTAAAAACTTCAACTTAATATCAACTATATTGAACAAATATGTTGTATTTTGTGCTTATCAGCTCAAAAAAATGTGCTAAAATCTATTCTGGCGGTCTATCACATACAACGTTAAGAATTTTTAATTTATTCGTTCAAAAGAACCCATGCTAAAAGCACTCATACTTCCAAAATTGTAAGGGACTAGTCTCCCCTCTATCCCCACAGCTAGGCCCCTGAATATTAGTTCTGACGCTAACGTAAATAAGTGCATATGTATATACGAGTATTTAATATTATGTATGCATTTATTACACATTAATAAAAATGTCAGCACAAACAAGCTTATAGATTATTCATGAATAAAAAATATTTATTATAATTGTTTTATATTCATACGTACATATTTACATACATGACATTCAAATAATTGAATAATCATCTCATATTTCGAGGCACACCATTTCACTTCAAATCTGACAAAATTTCAAGTCAATTGGCTTGCAAACTTTTCTATATCTCAAAACTATCAACTTATAAATGGAATAAAATATGCACCTGTTGTATTTGGTAAAAATAAGCGTGTCTATTAAGAATTATGAGAAACGAATCAGAAAAAACGAAATGAAAAACTAAAGATAAAAAAGTTAGAGAATTTATTTACTTTCTACAATACGTTATATTCTCCAAGTGGACATTAGGCAGCTTAGATGAAATACAGACATGCAAATAAATATGTACATATACATAAGAGGGTGATTGTATTTCCATAGATGCACAGTATGGCCGACCTAGGGGTCAAACATCGAGCTTTTTTGTACCAAAATAACCTCAAAAACCGGTATAAGCGCTAAAATAGTTTTAAACTACTTTATTACACAGTTTCTGGCCAATTTAGAGCACTTACATAACAGTTCGGCTATTCTGAGCTGACGAAACATTATCAGCATCATTTTCGAGGTTTAAAAATAAAGATATCTCGATAAATTGATAAATTTCTATATTTTTAGTATTAAAAGCGATATAATGCAATTCAAATGGACTAAAAATGCGGTACTATGTATCACGCAAAAGCATTTTATGTATGTAAACATCTAGATTACTCTAGCCATTTTCGTTATTTGCTTAGGAAAAAAGGCGTCAGCACTAAATTTACTGATCTGGACTTCAGTAATTTATGTACTCCCCTCTTCGTGCATCAATGAACACAGAGGTGCAAAGATTAGTGGAAATAATACTCTCTCTTTCAGGTTCCGTCGACAAGTACGCAATGGATTTTGCAAGGTCTGGCAAAATGCGCTCGATCGAAAGAATCCATCTGAAAAAATTCAATGTAAAAAAAAGCCTGAAACGAAAAACGAGGGGATAAGAATTAGTGATGTCTTCATAGAATCAAAACTTAAAATACAGTGATATACGTACGTATGTAAGTAAAAAAATGAGCAACGAAAAATGGAAAACAAAAAAGATAACTTAATCCACTCAATTTTTCTTGTCTTAATACATACTTTTTTCGTTTTCCTATTACAATTATGAAATGAATAGAAGTGCAGTAAGTAAAGTATGAATAAACTGAATAAATTCAAAGTGCGTCTACACAATCCGCAACTTCTTCAAGTATGTATCGTCGAACCCGTACATGGACAAAGGTCGGTCATCCCACTGAGACAGGCTGTCCAATTTTTTGGTTGGTTGTCCTTTTACAAAGTAGTTGCTTAATTGGTTGATTAATTGCTTAGTGATTGATTGGTTGTATGATGGGTTATTGATTACTGGTTGACAAGTTATCGGTTGATCGTTCAATTAATTAAATGATTTTCATATGATTTTCACGCGTTTTCCAAGATTCATGTTTCTTTTTCTAGTTGATTGATTTTATGGTCATTTTTTATATTTCCGTCATTTTTCCTCGATTTGTTTAGCATTCGAAATTTTCCTTGATTTCGGCAGGTCTCCCATTGATATTGACCTGGTCCTTATTGATACCAGGTTGAACGACGTTGTATGGTCTGTCAGTGCATAGTCGAACCTCGTTAATAAACACACTTCGTTTAATGAACACCCTTCCCACAGGTCCCTGCCAGACTGTTATTCTTTATTACACTTAGAAACCCGCTTAACAAGCACTGGTCTAACGGATAATAAATGTGGCTCCACAGGATCGTAGCTGGCTATATGACACCGTGTCAAATACCCCGGTTAGTAAAGACTTGTCTTGAGCACGTGACTAAACGACACTGTAATTCATTCTTTTGTCGATAATTCATTTTTTGTCAATTAGTCCAGTAAACTCGATAGTAAACACATCGTTCTAGATATTAAACACGCTTGGTATACAATGTAGGTCAAAAAACTAATATTCAGAGGGATTTAGTAATGTTCTGCCATATTATAGTCCTTTTGGTTATAACTGCGCTATGCGGCATGAGGGAGAAAATATTTGTCAGCTCAGCTCGGTTAGTGAGCAAACTCGATAAGTTAACATGGAACCCCTTTCTCCCCTCATGACGTTTACTAACATGGCGTTTTTTATTGTTTATTTATTTATTTATTTATTTATTTTATTACTTATTATTATTTATTTTGTTTATTATTATTTATTATATATGTATATTCACACAACACATATGTACAAAGTGAGGTGAGTAATCTTCCTGGACATATATCGAAACGAAGCCAATGTTCTGATACGATAACTGGTTGCTGATGCAACAACAAGCCTAATTTAAATCAAGACTCTAACGACAGAAGGATAAAATTCCGATAAAATTTTCGCGAATAAAAAACCATGACACTAAGTCTAAATCAGTCAGGAAATAAATTAAAATAGAAAGAAATCTTAACGAAAAATCAGTCAAAAAAATTAAAAACCCTAAAACCTAGTTTGGCAGGAAAGCAAAACGCGTGTAAGTTCCTGTTTACGTATACATGCATAAACATAAGTATGTAGATTTGAAGAAAATACGAAAACGGGCTCAGGCAAAATTAAATAAAATGTTGTCGTCTGCAAATTTGCCTTACCGCTTCTTCGGTAAACTGAAAAGAAAAACGTGCATACTTTTCACATCTGTCTTCCCCGACGCTTTCTATCAATTCAAACAGTGATTCAACTTCTGGATCCAATTTATGGCCTTGCCTCGCTTCACCCGAAATCCTTTCGTATATTGTCAACTGAGGTTGTTTAAAATACTGAAAAGATGAAAACGCAGACAATTATATATAATGATTCCGAAAAGTAAGCGAATACGCAAACATAACAGACACACCTTGTCTCCCATCACACGTTATTAATGCAAAAATTTATTTTATTTCAGTCGGCTTCAGCATACCTGGGCGTAGGGGTTTGGGGTATGCAACCCCCTCGATAAACAAAAATACCCCCACAGAAATCAAAATATCCCCCACGATTTCAATTTTTGAAACTTTTTTCGTTTTTTCCGCAATTTTTTTGATGCCAATGGATAGTGCTCGATGAGAAACGTTGAAAAATGGTGTTTTTCGCCATACCACCACTTTTAAGGCCATTTTTTGACCTTTGAAAAAATCTTGGACCCCCACCCCAGAACTTTGGTGCCGCCCACCTAATGAACTTCAGTATTTGGATATGTAAATATTGCGTATTTTATCCATTCCCATGTTATATTGACTTCAATTCCTATATCAAGCACACGAATTTACGATTTGTCATTAGTCGACAATTATGAACGAGTGAATATTTCTTCTACGGAATATGGATCTTTAGAAAGTTTAAAACATCGCGGCCTTTATTTCTTCGGCTCGAGAATCTCTTGATTCGCGAAAAGCTCAAAAGCAAACGGCTTAACGCACTTTATAACTTTTAGATGCGTTTCAATACACTATACATACGCGATAGTTTGGACAGTAGGTATAAAAACTAATGAAACATGCAGGCACGTAGCTAGCCGTCCTTTTTGGAGGCCAACGCCAATTTCGGGGGGGTGGATTAAACCCAGAAAGGCCAAAAAATAGCACAAAATAACGTTTAAAAAGTCATATTTTTCCGATTTTTGATTTATTGCATTTTCGGAGGGTTCGAACCTCCCAATTCCCCCAGAGATACGTGCTACTCGGTAATATGTATTTATTACTGTTGTCTCGACTGCCTCAAATTCAAACGGGCTGAATCGTGCGTATTTGATTATGTCTTCGTTAAGTTCATTTTCGTCCACGTCGGTACGCTGTAGCAAATAAGCGAATAAAAATAGACAATAAAACAATTATGTACAACTAAAAAACTTGAAAATGTTAAAAAATTTATTAGAATAACTTGTTATCACCTTTGCGCCATCAAGAGGATATGCTTTAAATGACCAAACAAGCAGCATGCACGCGACTTAAAAAATCTTAGGACTGGTCTTCGATCGTTCTTTTCAATTCACAATTTTTGATCCTCAATTGAAATATGCACCATTTTGTATTTGAATTCAAAAGATGCCAGATTATTGAATAAAAGTAAAACGAAAAACTTAATTGTTGAGCGGACAAATTATAGTTCAACGGACTGAAAAATGATTTTTTCCAAGAAAATTTGGCAGATAAGTTCGGATTTCATATAAGTTTTATGAAGAAGGACTGAAAACGGATTCCCATGCGGCGGGGTCTACCTTCGAAATTTTGTGCATAGCGTACGACGTTCCAATCGATGCACATAAGTTGGATACAAAAATGATTTAAACTGATCTGACGATCATCACACATTCCAATAGGAGGGTAAGGGGGCATTACCCCCCCATCAGGGTCCGAGACTTGAATCACTGTCGGACGATTTTGAGCTATCAAACATTTTTCTGCTTGATTTTTGGGTACAAAAGCAGCGAAGATGTTATAATTTTTTCGGCGCTTTGCGCCGACTAATACAATTCTGTTTTTTTACCCATAAAATACCTAGAATTAAGTTAAAATGATCTGAAAAGTCGAAATTTTTGATGAATTCTTATATTTTTTACTTACAAGAGTGGCGAAACTAGTCAGAATGGGACAAAAAGTAGTCAAAAATGCAGTTTTCCACATTAAAACATGCAATATAGGATGTTTTAGCCATTTTTCATATTTGACCTGCAGAAAAGCTACTCTAAATTTAGTGGTTCTAAATTTTGGGATTTCAGCCCCCCCAGAACTTCCGAACTTGGAAACCATGACACCCACGATATTAGAAGCAAAAAGCAAGGGCTATTTAACGTTACATAATGTAGTTATTCATGTTATTACGTTACGCATTTTTTTACTTTTTTGTTTTATTTTTTCTTATTTTATTATTTTATCATAATTTTTTATCATTACATTATTGTTTTTTTCATTATTTCATTCTAATACTGTAGCACACGTATCTGAAAAGCACTTTTGCACCCGCTTTTAGTGTAGGTGTTGAAAATTAAGTTTCGTACAAAAGGTTTTGGGAAATAGACTACAGTTTTTCTACAATCGTTCATGAGAATAGCATACTTTCGGAGGATACATTGTAAATACAAAACGTGCTGCGCTTACCGATCCGGCAGTTTCGCATTCTTCGTCACTTATTGTTTCAAAATTTAATCGTGCTGCTATACCTTCCTCGTCTGTATTGCTAATATCTGAAAGACTTTTACACTTACGTACTCAAGGTGTCAGACTAAGCTTAAACATTTGTACTTGGACTCGGGAAGGCGTAAGCCATACCTCTAATTTCCGAAAATTGGGTATTCTCCCGCAGGCATGCACAGCATGGGAATTCTGGGGAGGAGTGAAAATTTAAAGTACCTTTTTAGAGCCTAAACATGTAAAAATGGTAGGTACGCATCAAAAACATCGTTTTCGACGTTTCTGACAAAGCTCTATCTTTCTAGAGCATGAAAACATAAAAAAAATTCGAAAAAATTTAAAAAAGTCGTACAAACTGAACAAAATATAGTCAAAAGATGAGTATATGGCGCGAAGTGCCGAAAATTTGACACTTTTGAGCAAATAGACAGCCAAAAACGCTTAAAAAGCACCTTTTCTACGAATTTTCAGAAAATTTTTGGAAACTGTCGAAAAATCGCCAATTTTGGGGGCGGTGAAAAACTTTCTGGGGGGTGGAACCCCTCTTAAGCCAACGATTGCTCTCCCAGCCCAGTGAATTTTCAGATGCTATATCGCATAAAAATTTTAGAGTTTCTATCAAAAAAAATCAGCTCAATCATCCAAATTCTTGACTAATCGAGTCAGTTTTCTGGAAATTGCGTTGATTTTCTGTTTGCTTTACTAATAAACCTATTTTACCGAAACGATGTTAAAAACAAGAGTAATTTATTAAGCAAAATGAGCATATGGGAAAGAAAGATAAGCTGCATATTAGTCTTGATTACAGCAATATCATTTTATAAACCTGAAGAGGCATATAGCCATACATCAGTGGCATGAGGTATACTGAATTCAAAGTTGGTCGTACCCCATCCATTCAAAGATCAAGATTTTTTACCCCCTCCCCTCCATTTTTGGTAAAACTGTGTTCTTAGGCCATTTTTAGGTGCTTTTTCTAGCAAAAAAATTGAAGTCCATTCACCCCCTCTCTAAAAAATAGCCGGCTACTCCCACCAAAAATATTGAACCGTTGCATGTCTGCATAGCGGATGCCAAGAACGAAATAGCACACAATACTCAAATAAATAATATCAAAATAGTCAAATCAGATGAAATAAATATGCAATTTACTAATAAATCAAATAACAGAATAATGTACAATAATACAAATGTGCGTGCAAACATGTGAAGCAGGTAGCAATAGTGAAAAATTCAATATGCAAAGTATCATAAGAAATGCAGTGTCAAGTATATGTAGATGCACAGCACGGCTGAAATTTCTAAATTTTCCCATTCTCGGGAGTCTAGACCATACATGTACAGCATGGGAAAAACTGGGGGATCGATAATACTGGGGGTCGCAGCCATTTTGCGGGGGTCAGTTACCATTCTGGGGTCAACCCCCCTCCCCAAGAACACGTCTGGTCTAACAACCTAAACTTTCCCACGTGCATGTCTTATGTTAAGTAAATAAGTCAAATCGACGGAATGGATACCCCATCCAAACTTAGTCGTCCCCCCATTCTCCGAAGCTAAAAATTTGTTGAGCCTCCGATTTTTGGCCATTTTCATGTATTTTTGGCCAAAAGATGAAGATAATTTATCTCACCCGCCCTTAACATGGCCGGGGCGTAGACCCCCTATCCGAAATTTCGTGCTGTTACACGTACATACATATGTCTAAACCTGCGTCATCCGCCTGAGTGCAGGGCGTCGCAATGGCGTCGGCCGACGCCTTTGACGCCGACGAAGCGACGGCTTTTGAAGTTGGCGGCGAGCGACGCGACGAAGACGCTTTAACCGGCGTTCGTCGCCTGCTAGGCGAGCGATGACGACTGGTTTTGTCGCGGCGACGCGACATAGATCGCCGGCGTCGTCGCTCGTCGACGACGCCGCTGCGACGTTTGCCGACGACGCTGGAACTGCTCGCGTTGGCGTCACGATGCCGCTGACGCTTGTGGTCGCCGCTGCTGGAAGAAACTTTGGCGGCTGGACTAGCCGTTCGCTGCCTATAGCGTCGGCGACGCGAAGGCGACGCCGGTGAGTGAGAACGTCGACGCGATCTGGAGGAAAACTCACCCTGTCAACAGGCATGTAGCTCTGGGGGTAATGGGGGTCCGGATCCCTTCCAAAATTTAGAAAGATCGGAAAAATAGGACTTTTTAAACGTTATTTTTGTGCTATTTTGGGCTTGGTCCCCTTAGAAATTGGTATTGCCCCCCCAAATAGGACGGCCAGCTACGTGCTGCCTGTCAACCAGACATGTACAGCATGGGAAATAAGGCAAAGTGATATTTCAGAGTGGCCGTTTGTGAGCTCAAAAACTATGGATACGCGCATACATGTCAGAGCGGGGATGAGAGGAATGCCGCCCCTTATCCCCCAGAGCCACAAAATTTTTGACCATCCGATTTTGGAAAAAAACGAATTTTTGGCCGTTTTAGGTTTTTTAGCTGTTTTTGACCAAAAGTTGAAGGCCATATACCCTCCCCCAATGACCGCAGACCCCCAAAATGTTGAGCCGTTACACGTATGAATATACCCGTCAAAAACGTCTTTTCTAGGCGTTTCTGACAATGCTCTATTTTTCTAGGACGTAAAAATTCGAAAAATTTTCGAGAATAACCAAAAAAAATTCGAATACTTTAAACGAAAGATAGTCAAAAAATGAGTATATGACGCGAAGCGGTGAAATTTCAAATTTTTTGAGAATGCGGATAGCTAAAATGCTTTAAGAGGTTAGTGCCTGGCCTGTTCTGTGAATTTTGTAATTTTATGGGATTTTTAAGAAAATCGCGAATTCATGGGATATGGGTTGAATAATATACGGGATGGGGAGTTTCTCGAAGAGGGTTTATCTGAGGGGAAAGACAAAAGATCATGCATTTTGTCTGTCTACTAAAAATTTCATGCAAATTACTTATTAAGACAAATCAGAAATTCAGAGACAATTTCGAAGCAGTCCATAGTCAAAAACGACACCAAAAATTTAAGTTTTGTACGCTGCATTCAGTTTTAAGCATTTCGTATGACGATTGAACTTCATTTCTGGAGCGATAACTTTTTTCTCAAATCACGATTTGTTTTGGTGCAACTCAATCCTTCCTTATTGAACATGTCGATATTATAATCAGATATGTAAGAGGCGAGATGAGGGATCTCCCCACCGAAACTTGGTAGTTCCCCCCCCGATTTTTGGAAAACCTTGCGATTTGTGGCCGTTTTTAAGTGTTTTATTGGTCATTTTTGACTAAAAAAGTAGAGGTCATTCACCAACCCCCTGGAAAGGCCAGGAACCCCCTTCCGAAATTTTGAAACCGTTACATGTAAATATGATTACAATGCAAATTAAATCAAATTAAGCGACAGTAATGATATGGACCCGAGTCATACATGCACACTGGGGTATGGAGGGGTCTCCCCTATAAGAACTTTTGAGAAGCATACCCCCTTAAGCCATTTTGGACCACGGAAAAGCGTCAAATTACGTATAAAAGTGTGATTTCAAGTACATTCCCTTATTTTTCGAGCAGTAAACTATTGAATTCATTCACCCAGACGCTTTTCTTCCATTATATCGTATATATTTGACTTAAAAGGCCATTCACTAATCTTTATTGTTTTTGCTTTGAAGCAGATTTAACCATAAATACTAACGAAGAATAAAATACAACGAACTAAGTCTCAAAATTTGTCAAAATTTGATATTAAATAGGTGAAAAATTACTAACTTACCACCCCCTACCCCAAAAAACCTCGGTTAATTCTCTCCCACGTCTTTTGATGTATCAAGTGGGCAGCATCGAAAATTCGAAAAATCACGATAGTCGATGGCCATAAATCTTTGCAAAGATACATTCCATCTTTTATCTCGCCACACGTTTTTTTGCATCATTTTTGAGGTCAAAAGTAGTAAAAATGTCAAATTTTTAAAGTATTTTTGTGTACCTTTGATTCAAAGAGCGCGCGAAATAGATCAATTTTTGCATTTTTTTACGTTGAAAGTTATACAATGCAGTAAAAATGGACTAAAAATGCTTTGAAAATGCGATATTACCACGAAAAACCTTTTACAGGCTATTTTAACCATTTTGATCATTTAAACAGCAAAAAATCGTCAACATTAAATTTACTGTTTTGGAATTTCGGTATTACACCCCTGCCGATTGTGCATTAATCATGGAATCCCACCGAAAAACGGCTGCCCCTTTACACAAAGGCTGAGAATTTTTATTCCTCTCCATTTTTTGGCAAAAACACGTTCTTAGGCCATTTTATGTATTTTTTGTTATTTTTTACCGTGGAGGATATTTACCTCCCCCAAAAAACTGGTCAGCCATCCCTACTGAAAGCAGGCACGTAGCTGGCCTTCTAAATTAGGGTGATAAAATTTTAAAGTCAAATGTATCAACAACTATCTGTATATAGACCAAAATAATGGTATTCTGAACGTTTCTCATCGAGCTCTAGAAGAATTGGAGAAGTAAAAATTTAGAACAAAGTAAAAAATTCTCAATTATATTTAAACAGTATGTTCTGTAAAATGACCATATAAATCATTTCACATTATTATTCAAACACGACCCCGCTGAAAAATTTGTTTTACACTTAATTCTGGTACATTGCAACAAAAAAACAATACGGAAAATAAATGATTCTGTATGGTGTGTCAGAAAATTCTGACATAAGAGTATTACTATGTTTACTCAAACTAGGATTGTTTTTTTGAAGACAAAAGGTACATATACAAAAGCTTTGAATCCAGCGTTTCAGTTAATCAGGTTTATTAGATTTATTTTAACTACTATTTCATTTTTTATTTTTTATTTTTTTCTTTATTGATCTTTAATTTATTAATTTATTATTTATTTTCTTCAAGTGACCGAAAATTTTGTTTATTAATCAAAAATGTGCTAAAATCTTGTGGCAATCTCTAAAATGCGCTCCAAGAATTTTACGGTTTTTCCTTGGGGGGGGCTTGTGAAGAATTGTCGTGAGCGGTTTTAAGACGGTCGCTTACAATGCCGAAGCTGTAAGTAAAATTAAGAAACTTAACTAATGCGGAAAACGAGGCTTCATATCGCCCGACACAAAATGATAAATAGAAGAATAAGACACTGACCATTATGTCGGCATCTATGAGAAGGAACTTAAAAAAAGGACTGAAACATCAGATCGCGGGTTTGGCAAGAATTTTTATCGCGCTGATTCTACTTATTAAAAGTGATAGGCTTCATCTAATGAATGGTGGTAAATGTAGGCGCACGAAATGGTCGAAATGCGGCGGAGCTCGCCAACGGTTAGACAAGGATATAGAGGATATAAGTTTGTTTGTCTTTTCGAGTTAAATTTAAATCTTTTTTAAATTTAAATAAATCTAGATAAAATTTAAAAACTAAATTTACATCTAAATCTTTTCGGGCTGAATCTGAAAACAGCTAAGAAATCTAAATATAAAATTCTAAATCTAAATCTAAATAAGGCTAAAATTATATTTAATTATCTAAATTAAATGTAATTAACCCTAAATCTTTATCTAATTTAAAAAGAGCTAAATGAATCTCTTCGAGCTAAATTTCGAAATCACGAAAGAAGTGACTTCGACATTGAATTATACAGGGCTAATTATATTCATAAAGTCACACATTCCCACGAGGAGGGGTAATCGTTACCCCAGGGTCCAAGACCAAGGTCCCTGTCAGACAAATTCTGGTGCAAAGGTTTCAGATTTCGGATCTTCGCTAATTTCAACAATTTCTTTTATGGCGAAAGCGGCTAGATATTAGAATTTGATGTGTATAAGCGTCCGAATTGTAACAAACAACTATTCACTTATCCAAATCAATATTCAGAATTTATAGCTAAAGCACAACTATGATGCAGCAGCAAAGCAAAACTCAAAAATTATAATCGGAAAATGCTATGTATTATTAGACCGATGACTAACTTTGCTGTTAACTGATTTAGGAATTTTAGCCCATCCTCAACTACGGAAATTAGGAATCTATCGTCCCGATTGTCTCTCAAATTCAGAGTTCTACGTATGTAAATAATATTATGCCATACGAAAATAGGAACTATGTATTAATTACCAAACCGTAATACAAACGCGAAACGTTGGAAATCTATAGAAATTTCGCTGAAAATTGCGTGCAAGCTCTTGAAAAATTATAATATATTCTCCAAAAAAGCGTCAACGAACTGCATTATTCTCTGGAAATACCAAAGATTTTTCTTAAATATAGAGAGTGGATTTAATCTCGATACGTATATCCACACCTGAGCAATGACCAGAGCTCCGCCCCGTTGTGACATACCATTTTTTGAAAGTGATCATTAACCAACCGACCTAAAAATCGGATGCGTTGCGGGGTAAAGCTCTAGTCGTTGCCCCTACACTTACGATTTTGAGCTTTTGCATATAATGTATCCATCTACTACAATGCTTGCTACGAAATTTGAACATTGAACAGCCAATGAGTACATTTAGGAACGTTTTTTTACTTTCTAAACATAGGATTCCTAGAGAGTAGTTTGATATGCTTTAGTTTAAGAAAACGCGACCTGAACACTTAGATCCGAGCATTCATGACTCAGCGTGCACTCTTAAACAGACGCGTGATGATAGCATGCATGTGCGCATTATGTACACAATATTATACGAATATGAATTGCACGAGTGTAGTCAATATTAATATATGATATGCGTACATATTGCGCACACGCTAAATAAACTCATCGGGCTCTTTATTGTTCAAATTTCGTAGCGAGCGCAGTATCAGCTATGTGCATTTATATTAAGAACACATCTGAATCTAAAATTTTAAACAAAAGCCGATTCAGCAAATCCGACTCAAAGATATACCGTGATCGACGTCGATCCGATGATGAGGAAATGTTCTTACGAGTTCGACTCGACGCCGAGCTGTCGTGCAAGGGCGGCGGTACGACTAAGGTGGGCGGTGGGCGGCTGACATCGAACGGAGACGGCGTCGTCGGGGGCACAACCGCGCCATAGAGGCCGCCGGTGCCTGGCACCGCCGGCTGTCCAACGGCGTAAGCCGATGGCGGCGCGCCACCCATCGATAATGGCGGCGGTACGTGCGGATTGAAAGCAGCGACCGCTAGAAATGTCGATAATCAAACAGCCAATATATATATACAGGTGGATTACATGACAGTTATATCGCCAACAATTATATCGCGGACAGGAGGTGTAATCGCCGGAAGGCAGTGTACATCCAGAAGGCCAGATATCCCCAACCATCAAAATATCCCAGCCCCAGAATTCAATGTTTGAAATTTTTTTTGTTTTTTAGGCGATTTTTTGATGCCAATGGATGGTGCTCGATGAGAAACGTTTAAAAATGGTTTCGCCATATCACTATTTTAAAGACCATTTTTGACCTTTAAAAAATCTTGCACACACACTCCCACCCCCAGAATTTTGAGGCTGCCCATCTATGGCAGCTGCCCCCTCATTATCCCAAAATAGTTGGCGAGATAAAGGATGGATAAGTAATGTGCAATGTTTTGGCCGTCAATGATTATAATTTCTCAAATTTTTCCGGCGCTTTGCGCCGGATGACACCTATTAATGACATTTATTTACTTTTCTGGCGACCTGTAAGCCATTTTAGGTTTCAAAACAATTTCAAGAGCAGAAACAGCTATGTCAGCATGGATTTCTTCTATTTTCGTGCAGAACTTTTACAAATTTTCGACGTTCCGCGTTAAATGCTACAAATACAGGAAATCGAGCAATAAATCAAGCTTCAAAACGTCCCTTCACCTAAATTTCACTAAATTTTCCGGCGCCTAGCGCCGGATTTTCGTTAGAGTCAAAAAAATTTAATGATTTTTCCCATTTTGCCGGAAATTTTTGAAAAATGATGCGTCAAATGCGATTTTAAATAAAAGTAGACGATACAAAAAGCCGAAAAAACGCTATTTCGCACGTGAAGGGCAAATTTTTGGACCTATTTTTGACTGTTTTTAGAAAAGTTAGGTACCGCCCCCACCCCTTTGAAAAATTCTAGATCCGCCACTGATTTCATACAAACTTGTTACGAACAAATACAAATTTTTTAGATTCTTCACATCGGAACCTATTTGCATGATTTGTCAAAGCACAATTATAACAGGGGATATGGGGGATCGCATCTAAAGCCGGTTGTTCCCCAACCCCAGAAAATATCTGACCCCTCATTTTTAGATAAATTTGCGTTTTTCGCCGTTTTTTGACCAAAAACAGAGGTCGATCCCTTAAAAATGGCTAGAGGCACACCCTAACCAAAATTTCAATCCTTTACATGTATAGGTCAAAAGTGTAGTATATTTTGGTTTAGTTTTCACGGTCAACTGACTTGAGCCATAGTTGACTCTATGCCCATTTATGATACCTACACTGCTTACCATGAAAGTTGACGCTCTAATGAGCTTAACAGGATGATAGAGCTTGTTAAAGGATATATATTTAACCAGGCACGTAGCTGGCCGTCATATTTTTTGGGGGGGGAATCCAATACCAATTTGGGGGGGACTAAGCCAAAAAGGCTAAACATAACACAAAATAACTTAAAAGTCCTATTTTTCTGATTTTCCTGAATTTGGGGGGTCCGGACACACCTGGGCGTGGGGGGTTTGGGGGTATGCACCCCTGAGAAACCAAAATACCCCCTCAGAATTCAATTTTCGAAATTTGTTTGTTTTTTTCGCAATTTTTTGATGCCAATGGATAGTGCTCAATGGGAAACGTTGAAAAGTCGTTTTTTCGCCATATCACCATTTTTAGGCCATTTTTTGACTTTTGAAAAATCTTACACCCCCAGAATTTTGGTGCTGCCCACGTATGGTCCGGACCCCGCCATTTCCCCCAGAGCAACGTGCCTGTATTCAACACATCGGTCATGCGTGGGCGGAAATTAGACCCATGTGTTAAGGATATATCCTTTCACAAGCTCTATCATCTTCATAAGCATATTAGAGCTTCAACGTTCGTGGCGAGTAGTGTATATGTATGTACTTGTGCCTTAGCTACAAACAAAAGTCTGCATAAATACATTAAGGGAATAAGGTTGAGATTGGAAACCCTTATATTTTAAATTTTAAACTAAAAAACAGGTTTTAAACGTTCTTTAGCGTGAGAATAGGTGCCTCGATATCATTGACTTAGTCGAGCCGCCAATCATTTACATAATAATCCTTTCAGTAGATTTCAGAAGCAGCAAACGAATTCCGGCTGAATCTGAGAATTGAATTGACTTTGTTCCGTGAGAAAGGAAAATTTGTGAAAATTACCTTTAGACTTAAATAATAGAACAAGAACATAGCCATAGGCTGACAAAATTGTTTAATCTTTTTATCGTTTAAAATTCAACAATGTTAGCATAGCACGACTTCTCTCGTAAGGAAGCAATTGAAATATTCTTGAGTCCTCAGCCTCACCTGATGAAAAACTAAGTTCTCTCAGCAACAATGACCGTCTATTCACTTAAAGCAAAACAGTTCTGATATTTTGCCTGCTTTCACTAAAAAGAATAAAAAACCCTTTGGCGAAATCTTATGAATATTGTGGATTGAAAGTACTTATGATGAATCGATTAGATGCAGGAAAATAAATAAATCGCCTACATTGTCTCCGAAAAAAGGTGTCATTTAGCTAAATGATTTCGTATTTCGCGCCAATCATTCAATTGCCATGTCTTATGAATATCAAGCACAAGAAATGATTAAAAAACACCGAAAACAGGTCCAAGATGTAGTTTAGAGTGTAGATAACACGTTTCCAAACGGAATAATTTATGTCACAATTTTAGGCAATTTACCCTAAAGTAAAATAACTGGATTCGAGGCTGACTGCTGATACTTACTTCAAATACGAGTATAATATGTATAAATGTAAGATGCATGCATGATGATTATTCTTATTTTTGCACTAACATGATTTGAATGTAATTAATATACATCACAATATGATAATGTACCACACGTGCACACAGGGTATTGTAAGTGTATTGGAATACAAGACCCTGAAGATGGTAAGTATAAATCGCTATAAGCCTAAATTGGATATGAACAACATATGAACCAGGATTTTGACAGGGTATGGTAGGGTCTAGCGCAAAATATTTCATTTAAAGCTTAAGTTGCCGATTTCGGGAAATGGATTAAATGCTTTGTTCAATCTTGGGTGTTTTAAAATTTTGACAAGAGTAACTAAATAAGATGTGCAAATCTGCATGAAATGTGCTCTATTACACGGCAGCATCAAATGAATACATATAGGTAGGAAAATTACCATAAGCTAATTTTGGAATTTTCCAATACCCTGAAGACTTTGACCGTGTGTATGAACGTATGTAATATACATAGGTAATATTCATAATAAAAATATATTACACATTACCTTCATAAATGTCACTGTTTTTTTTTGTACGAGACAAAGATTTTGAGGCTCGTACAAAGATTTTTGGAGCCATCTTTGTACAATGTACAAAGACTTTTTGGAGGCAAAGTAATAGTAATTTTAACGTTTTTTGGAGTATTTTTTAGCAAAATTTCTAAAAATTTTCGGCGCTTCGCGCCGAGTATCATAATTGCATTCTATTTAGCTCCAAGCGCGGGCATTTAACACTCAAAAATCTATCTGTGAGCATCTTTGTACAGATTGAAGCATCTTTTACATCTATTTCCACTGTTTTATAAAGATTTTATGCAGAAAAAAGAACTATTAAACAACTTTGTACTGTTTTTTGCCGTTTGAAGATAAAATTGACTCTTTTATCTTTGCGTTGCATTAGATTCATAAGCAAATTGGTGTCTATTATGAGATTCAGTCAGCACATTGCAACCGCTTATTATTTATAATTGTGTAACACAAGTCATTTCAACTTACTGAGTCGAATTTTATGTGTAATTTCAAACTAAGACTCATGAAAATTTTGGCGTTTTGGGCCGAACTAATATAACCAGCTGAATTTAGGACAAAGTTACACCTTTTGCGAAGCGTGCGGGTCAAGGATAACAATCTAGTAGTATGTAAAAATATGTACATTCAATTGCATATCTATATGTTATATGTACAAAAAAATTTTCGCTCGTACAAAGACTTTTCCGGAGATCTTTGTACATGTACAAAGAGGCTCGTACAAAAAAAAAACAGTGATAAATGTAATAAGAAAGTTAGCAAAGAGTTGGACTACTTACGTACATAGTAATACTGTAGTCAAAAGCAAGAATAACTTAATAGAAAATCGAAGGAAATTTATGATAATATGTTTATATGTATATACATTACATACAAGATGCAAACAGAGCGGATCTAGGATTTTCCTGAGGGGGCGGTACCCCAACTTTTCCAAAAACACTCAAAAATAGGTCAAAAAAATTGCCCTTTACGCGCGAGATAGGGTTTTTTCGGCGTTTTACATCGTATACTTTTACTTAAAATCACTTTTGACGCAATATTTTTTCGAAAAATTTTGAAATTTCAACAATTTCGTGCGAAAGAAATCATAAAAATGTCTTTGACTTTAGCGAAAATCTGGCGCGAAGCGTCGGAAAATCTGCGAAATTCAGACGGATCACGTTTAGAAGCTTGATTTACTACTTGATTTCCTGTATTTGTAGCATTTGACGCTAAACGTCGGAAATTTTTGATTGAATGTAGAAGAAAACTATGCTGAAATAAGTGTTTCTGCTCTTATTGTTTTAATAACCTATTCTATGAGCAAAAATGGTTTCCAGGTCGCCAAGAAAGTAAATAAATGCTATTAATAGGTATAATCCGGCGCGGAAAAATTTAAGAAATTATGGTCACTGACGGCCAAAAATCATTGCAAATTACATATCTATCCTTTATCTAGCCAAATATTTTTGGTCAATGGGGGAGGGCAATAGCCCGGCCCGTCCCCACCCCCTTAATCCGCCTCTGGATGTACAACGCGCAAGATTCAAAAGGTCGGTCAAATGGTTTTATCAAGCTAAAAGGATTTTTAGAATTGACTTGAATGTTAATTTAGCGCAAAAACTACCTAAAGTCACAATTTTCTGTCGACTTCAGACAATTTTAATCAAAATTCCATCTTCAATAACCTTAGCCGAATCGCATCTCAAAATCAATCATTCGAAAATTCGACCGCAAAACGTCACTTGCATATCAGCTCATTATTTCCATTTTTCACCATTTTTCATGAATTTTCAGATTCACGTCATTCAAAATGTACTTTTAAATACATGGAAAAAGATAAGAACAGGCACGTAGCTAGCCGTCCTATTTTGGGGGACCAAGCCCAAAAAGCCGAAAAATAGCACGAAATAACATTTAAAAAGTCCTATTTTTCCGATTTTGGGGGGGTCCGAACCCCCATTTCCCCCAGAGATACATGTCTGGATAAGAAAGTATCATACGCAGGAAATAATGTACCGGTCATCATAGGGATAGGCGGAGCGGGCCAAACCGGCACCGCCGAAACCATGACAGGAGCAGGAGGTGGCTGTTGAAAGGCCGCTGCAGGCGGAGGGGGTGGCATAGACGAAATGACCGACGACGGAGGCGCTATGGCCATCGGCATAGTAAGCGGCGGACCAGCAACCGTCATCGGAACCGCTACCGGCATAGAACCTTAGTGCCAATTGAATTTTTAATTGATATTTAATCTAATATAAATTCAATATTCAAACATTCAATAAACAAATTTAGGCATTGAAAAACAAACGAACGCATTGCATGGTGGAGAATTGTCCGTCTCCAAGGAATAAAAATTTTGATCTCCCTCAACTCGACCATTGGGCAAAAACTTGCACGTTTAGGCCATTTATAATTGCTTTTTTACCATTTTTAGCCAAAAAATGGGGTCATTTAAGCAAAAGATCGCCTATTAATTCCACAATATCACACAAAACACAATTATAGATAAATTAGTCCTCTAATGATCCAATTTTAAGTTTGAGGAACTGATGCCCATATTCATGTCAAGAGTATATACACAACGATAAGCCACGAAATAAATGACTAACCTTGTTTTGAAAGCTACTCGAACTTTGTAAATATAAATAAATTTCAAATGGAAGGATAATTTTTGGTATCCGAACATATACGCGAAGACTCAGAACTTTACATTGACATGGTCAGCCATTTTTCTGCTGAAACAGGTACATACATAGGCGCAGCGTTTTTTGTACAAGGTCCGTTTGCACATGTACAAAGATGGTCCCCAGAAGCATTTGTACATTTTGTACATGCAAATTTTTGTGTACTCTAATATATGTAGTACAGTAGCGATTTTAGTGTGGTAAAACAGGGTTTCCGATCTTTGGTAGTGTATTTTAGCTAATTTCTGGGTTTCTGACGCCAAAAATTACTAAAAATTGTCTCAAAACGGCGCGAAGCGCGAAAAATTGGACATTTTTCCATTCTAAATGCAAATTCTGCCATTTTGAAGACTTATAGGACAAATAATACTCATTTAGGCGCGAAGCGCCGAAAATTTTTGGAATTATACACCTTTTTACAGTTTTTGTCTTCCCAAAAATCTTTGTACATGCTGTACACACAAATTTTGGAATACTTCAATATGGTACAGCCGCGATTTTAGTGTGGTAAAAAAAGAAGTTATTCGACTTTTGGTAGTGTATTTTAGCTGATTTCTGGGTTTCTAAGGGCAAAAATCACTAAGAATCGCCTTAAAACGGCGCGAAGCGCCGAAAAAATTTGACATTTTCCCTTTTGGAATGCAATTTCTGCCGTTATAAAGATATATAGAATAAGTACAAACAAAGCGCCGAAAATTTTTGCGAATTTCACACCTTTTTTACAATTTTTGTCTTCCCGAAAATCTTTGTACATGTACAAAGACGGTCCCGTAAATTCTTTGTACATCGGGAAAAATCTTTGCCGAATACAAAAAAACAATATTTTTTATTAATAAGGATTAAAAAAACTTAAAGTGATGCTCGATGGCACATATTTTACTAATTCAATATAGGCACCTAAAAATGATGGAAATGAGGCGAACGCATGCATATACACAGGCCCGTAGCCAAAGAACCCAAAGAGGAGTACTAGCCCCCTCCCCCGGAATAAAAAAAATGTTTGTTTCTCACAAAAGTCCCCAGAGGAAGAAATGAAAAATTCTCGGAGTGCATTTAAAAGGTCGCTAAAACAGGTTTTTTTGCGTACTTTTGAGCTAGTAACGCAAAACGTTGCGGCGATTCGCGCCGGATTAATTGTTTCTGAATAGTTTTTGAATTTTAAATCGTTAAACCATTTAAATTTGAGTTAGACATGGAGAAAATGTCAAATTTTCAAGGCGTTTCGCGCCGAATTACTTATTTTCTAATTGTTTCTCTTTGCAAAGCAAAACGATTGAGTGTAAATACGAAAAGTTAAGAAATTGTGTATGAGCTATACGATGAAAAATCAGTTGACAGATAGTTTAAGCGATAGCTTTTGTGTATGAGTATGAAATGAAGCGGAAAACATTTGAAAGTTTTTTTGAAATCTTTCTACACGATTGTGTAGAGCTCGTGAGAAACGTTCAAAAATGTCCTCATTTTTGACTACCCACCAACGATTCTCGAGATATCGTACTTTCAAAATATTTTGCCCACCCCAACCCGCTTCCCCCATTAAATAAAATCCTGGCTACGGACCTGCATACATGTACGTATTTTAATGAGTTAGAAAAGAACGTTTTTACCCATAAGTCAGGGAGTGGCATAAATTTTAAATTTAGAGAATTAGGTAGGGGTAGCCGACTGTAAGTCGGGAATAGCCATATCCCTTGTTGCATGAAAGCACACATAATTCATTTTCATGAGTTTATTGATTTGCGATTTTATTTTATTTACTTTTTTAAAAATTTTTTTCAATTTCATAATTTTTTTCAAATTATTTTTTCACCTGAAACTGCCACAGAGCCCAGAGGACTTGAGCCGCGTCTACTACGGAAACCGTTGGCTGCGGAATAACGGTTTCGATTGCCGGCGTCGGCTGTTCCTGTCCAGTTTCGGCTGGAACCGGTTCGCCATAGACGACCAATGAAAGGCGCTCGTATCGCCCTCTCAGCAACAAACCGTCAGTAGCCAAATACGACGGCAACGAAAACTTGACGTCGGCGTCGTGTCGATATTCAAAACTAAAAATAATCCAATAATCATTCACTACGCTCGATCCTCCGATTTTGGATTTGTCTAAATTTCAAATTTTAAATTTAAAAAAATTTAGCGGCAAAATTTTCAAGAGCTCGAAGAGAATTAAATAATAGTAAATAGCGTCTTTTTAAAAAGCAAATGAAATCTATCGATTCTATAAGCCCATTTTTTACGCATCGTTGACAAGTCCTATCGTGTGTCAAATACCAAGAGCATGCTATTAGTATCAGTAAGCAAGAGAAAAAAAGCATTCATTAAAAATTTTAACAACATGTTTCCAATCAAGACTTTAAACGGTTTAGTTTTCTAAAACATCAATGTTTATATGCCCATGTATTTTAGTTTTTAGCGTTAAAGGGAATCGAAAATTAAAAAGCGAAATGAGACGTATGTTTTACTTGTACATATGTTCAGAGCTGACTCCCGCCTTGCGTCAAATATTGACTAATCTAGGCGAGTAGCAAATGAAAAAATAAGAATGATTAAATTAAGTTTGCGCTAGAATTCATAAATAAGAGAAATTATCAGTTATATTGATGAAGGTAAAAAGAATAGGTAGTTTAATATACCTTCTTCCATCATACATGCACATAGAATGAGGAGAGTCCATAGGTGGGCGGCACCAAAGCTCTGGGGGCGCAAGATTTTTCAAAGGTAAAAAAATGGCCTTAAAAATTGTGGTATGGCAAAAAAACACCATTTTTCAACGTTTCTCATCAAGCACTATCCATCGCCATCAAAAAAATTGCGAAAAAACTTGGAAAATTTCAAAAATTGAATCCTGGGGGGTTCGGTCTCTAAGGGTATCTTAGTTTCTCGGGGGAGGGTGAATACCCGTCAAACCCCCACGCCCAGGTATGGGTATTACCAGTGATCGGACCGAGGCCTCGGCCTCGGCAAGCCTCGGCGTTTTTTGGAGCCTCGGCCTCGGCGCCGAGGGCGAAGCTGAAAAGTGCCGAGGCGCCGAGGGTTAAAATCAAATTTGAATAAGTTTAATATATCCGTTAAATATTAACTATTCAGAATGCATCTGCAGTACACAGGCTGTTTCTTACCTATTGGCTTTCCTTATGGTTTTAGGCGCGTACCCAGTTACACCAAGTTACATACAGCAAAGTGCCAATTGATATTCATATGATGACTAACTTTTATTTCTCATGCTCGCTACATGGATCGGAAAGTATAGTGCAGAGAAAATAATCGTAATATTAAACACTTTATCTAACTAAAATAAATGTTTGTATGTTTATTGTTGTTAGCCAGAATTCTGATTTTAATCTGATGAAGCAGATAATTCATCATCAAAATCCAGATCATCTGAATCAGAGTTAGCCTCATCCATTTCGCCTTGTTGTGCTATCGCATCATCGTCGTCGTCATCGTTTATCAGATTCTTTAAAGTCACACTATTATAACCAACTGCTTTGAGATTATGCTTTACAAAAAGGAGTTTTTGAACATTTGTTTGTCATTCATTCACCACAGCTTTTCTATTCTTCCACCGCATTGTCATTAATTATTTTTTATTTTAGAGGTTTTGTGTATCAGTATCACTGATTAAGTATCCTACAGACCTTCCTGCATAGCATATAGTTCCTATTTTAACCCTAATGTAGAGCTCAGGCTCGTATACAGGGGATTGGGGGAAATCCCCTTTCGAAATAAAATGTGAGAATAATCGCGAAAGACTTTTCGCGCTTCGCGTTGAATTTCACAATAATTTGTACAACCAAAAGCGTCTTTTTGCTACATGGATCGGAAAGTACAGTCGCTACATGCAGAGGCGGATTTAAGGGGGCGGCCGCTCTCCATTGGCCAAAATATTTGGCGAGATAAAGAATGGATATGCAATTTGCAATGATTTTTGGTCGTCAGTGACCATAATTTCTCAAATTTTTCCGGCGCTGCGCGCCGGATGATACCTATTAATGACATTTATTTACTTTCTTGGAGACAGGTCCCGGTTTCACCATAAGTTTACGACTCCTAAGAGTCCTACGACTTCCGTTTTACGGGAAAATCGGGTTTCACCATCTTTTTACGAGTTATGAATTACGACTACGAGTTATGAGTAACGTGCAACGGGTTAATAGTTCGTATTACGAGGGTTTCACCAGAATATCCGTAGGTCTCATAAAAACTCATTTTTTACGAGTACTTTTTGGACCTTTTTACGAGTACTCGTAATAAAATGTATATCTTTTCTGTTGCGTATGACATTCTTCGTTAGTCATTGTCTCTGTTTTAAACAGCATAATTATGTAATTAATTGCAGATTTTATGCCGCTCGATAGAAAAACATAGAAAGTGTTAAGAAATGTTTGGGATTTAGTCAACAAGAATTAATAAGCTTCTCAGAAAATTTATAACTTTAAATAAGAACGAAAATAATAATATTAGTAATAATAATAATGACGATAATAACAATAATAATAATAATAATAATAATACTAATAATAAGAATATTACTAATACTAATAATAATAATTATTATTATTATTATAATACTAATACTAATAATAATTAATAATAATTATAATTATTATTATTATTATTATTATTATTATTACTATTATAATTTATAAACGAAATAAATTAAATCAGATTCAGAGACGTTACGAAGCTAAAAGTATATCACAGCGTATTATTTCAATTTTCAAATTTAACAAATCATTCTTAGTTGTCATTAATACGTACATGAAATATGCAGTCGGCTCTTTTCCGAAGGAAGTGCGATGAAATTCTAATTTTCAGAAATCTAATCAAAAATGTCTGATTTCCGCAATTCATGCAAAATGTCTAAGTGATTGTAATATTTTTCATAAAAAAGCTGCGAATATTACTAACAAGGGCTAAAGAAATAAAATTTCGAATTACTACTCAAGAATGCAGCTTAAGAATCAAATATTATGGGATTCCTCTAAAACATTTATTGAAAAATATATTATTTTTTTAATGCTAATCTTCTTACCCTTTACATGTGCTGCCAGTATATGTATTATTTGGGTTTGTGCACGAAAGTGAAACAAATTGAGAAAAAACAAACCAGAAAACTATTAAACGCACTAGTCTGCCACTTCTTTACGAGTCCTACGGACCTCTTCTTGATCCGTGATAATATTACAAAATTTACGAATCTTTTCACTCGTAACATTCGATCGTAATATCTGGTGAAACCGCCCAGCCGTTATTCGTGACCCGTGGGTGGCTCGTAAATCTCAGTTTTTGGTGAAACAGAAATTTTTAGCACTCGTAGCCCGTACTCATGAAACCGTCACCCGTAACTCCTAACTCGTAGCTTTGTGGTGAAACCGGGCCCTGGAAGCCCTTTTCTGTTCATGTAGGTTTCAAAACAATTTTAACAAAAGAAACAGCTATTTTTGCATAGTTTTCTTCTATTTTCAATAAAAAAATTTCAATATTTTGCATCAAATGCTATAAATACAGAAAATCAAGCAGTAAATCATGCTTCTAGACGTCTGTCCGCCTTAATTATGCAAATTTTTCAGCGCTTCGCACCAGATTTTTGTTAAAGTCTTAGAAATTTAATGATTTTTTTGCACAAAATTGTCGAAAATTCTAGAATTTTAAGAGAAATATGACTTCAAAAGTGATTTTATGTAAAAGTATACAATGTAAAACACCGAAAAATGCTATTTCGCGCGTTGAAGGCAAAATTTTGGACCTGTTTTTGACTTTTTTGGAAAAGTTTGTATACCGCCCCCTCCCGATACTGGATGGATCAGAAAGTACAGTAATTCTCGCATTCGTCTGCTACCATAAAACGTTCAAGGACTCTTTTTTGTAAAGCAGAATCTCAAAGCAGTTGGTTATAATTAGAGATGTGCCGGGGCCGCTCTTTTTGCCGGGGCCGGGGCCTGTACAAAACATATACCCTATACTTACTATGCTATACCAAGCATCCACATTATTCCTAAACTGACCTAACATCTTAGTATTACTATTGTAAGCAATTACATATTGCTTTAATGAATTAAAGACTTAAAAATAAGCAGATAAAAGAGAAATAAAGAAAAAATTAATAAAAAATTGTGAATACAGCTGTTAGGCATAGAAAACAATAAGCTAAGCTGAACAGAATATGACTTTTTTATAGTATTTATGCTGATTCGATGAAAGAAATAGACCAGCAAAACAGTACAATACAAAAGATTACGATTACATTGCACGAGAAATAAGTAACCCAGAGATTAACTACACGCTTGAAAAACTTATCTCTAGAATATCAACAAAATCATAGGGGCGAAAAATGCTTGTACGACGAAAAATCATTTACCAAGATTAGGGAACATGCATAATCAAATTGAAATAATATTTAAAAAATTATTTGAAAACCACTTAAAAGTGAAGACATTTGCTCTATTATTTGGCGCACAGCGCCGAAATTAGTGAAAAATCGCATATATTAAAGCAAACGAATTCTATCTGGATGATAAAATAAGTTGCCGTACCCTAACATTTTTTAAGGTACATAAGTACATACATCGATTTATAAAACAATTTTACAGACACTGGTGAAAGTCTCTTGCATTTTAAACTTTATTGTCTAAGAATTATCGGTCAAACGTGCGTATTTTCGCAATAAAAATTCTTGATTGAGCTAAGCTATTCAAGAATGTATCGAATTGTTTCAATGCTCACTCAAATCTTGATTATTAGATTACCTGAAGCGAAACACAACAGTAGCCTAAGCTAAATTTTAACGAAATTTAGCTTATTTAGCGAATAAATAAATATTATGTTGCGTAATTTGGCAAAAAAGATTAATTTTGTTCGATTTTCATTAATTTTTCATCGTTTTTACAGGCCCCGACCCCGGCGCCGGGGCCAGCCTGGGCCCCGGCGCCGGGGCCTGGCACACCTCTAGATATAATAGTGTGACTTCAAAGAATTTGATGAAGGCTGACGACGACGATAACGCGATAGCGCAACAAGGCGAAATAGATGAGGCTAACTTTGATTCAGATATTCTAGATTTCGATGATGAATTAATTATCTGCTTCATCAGATTGAAATAAAAATTCTGGCCAACACCAATAAACATTTGTTTTAGTTCGATAAAGTGTTAAATATTACGATTATTCTCTAGCTCATGTACATACATACAAAATATTCTGAGAGTACTATTTATGGGTATAGGTATATAAGCTTGGCCCTCGGCATTACCCTCGGCCTCGGCCTCGGCCTCGGCCGAGGCAAGGATTTTGAGTTGCCTCGACTCGGCCCGGCCGGGAACCCTCGGTCCGATCACTGGGTATTACCCTCTGAAGGTCACATAAAGAGGTACTGTCAGATGAACACGAGCTAACGAAACCTCTTCTGCATCATTTTTGAGCGCAAAAGCAGTAATGTCAAAATATTTACAATAATCTTCCGTATCGTTTACTCTTGAGCGCCCAAAATGATGACAAAATAGTCTAAAAGCAAAAGTTCAAGCTCGGATTGATTAATTAGAATATTTTTATCGTTAAAAATGACATAATGCAGTTGAAATGAACTTAAAAAACTCTATACAGACGCAGTCTTTACATAAAAATGTTTTAAATATGTTACATTATTCAAAACGGTATTGCACTAAAAAAGGTTAACTAACGTCTATTTAAAATAAGCAGCTTAAATTTTGCAAAAGTGTAGTCGAATGTTTGTTTTCTTGTTTCGTACATATATATAATTTTATAACATGGGAACAATTTCTCCTTAATCTATGGCTTTTGTCCTAAAATAACATGATTCAAGTTTTTGGCATAAAAATAAACATTTTGCCAAAATGGTGATATATAACAATCCGTCGAAGAATAAAACAATAATTTGCGAACAAAATGCAGATAATTAATACCGCGAAATTGAAATAGAATTTCGGCAGCCTAAATGAATTGATTAACGAATTATCGGTAAGTGACCATCACCATTTTGTCCAAAATCTTTGTAAAAAAATTTTGCGCTAAAAGTCGGACCATATAATTGTAGGAGGAAAACGTTAAATTCAAAGAAATCTTTTCTCCTTCTCGTGTTATAAAATTTTGCTAAGCAAACAAGCAAAAAACAATGAACTACTTTTTGTGCAGTTTTAACTGCTATAATTCTATTTATACGTTACTACAGTATATCTATTTCAGTGCGGCACCGTTTTTGAGACAACCCGCACATTTTGACCATTTTTCGTCATTAGACTAGCAAAAAAGCGCGAATTCAAGATTCAATGGTCTCCATTTCTGGGATTTTACCCCATCCCTGCCGACTTTGAGCTTGTGCATCTATGTATGTCATATGTCATCAGAATACTCGAGAAATTTGGTAAATTGTCCAATTAATACACGACAGTACATAATATGTACATATATCATAAACACCTTTTTTATATCAAAGCGAGTGAATGCATAATCGATATTCACTAACAGAGAAACCAACGAAAGAATATACGCATTATCCCCCAAAAAAGATTACTTCAAGTACAGATATTAGCAGCTTAGCGTAAAATTTTAAGCTCAACTTACCGCCCAACTTTTTCGAAAGTACATGCAGCACTACGGCCCAGATTATTGGCAAATATATCTAAAACGAAGGAGTCGGGCGATGTATACCTGAAAGATTACAGCAATTATGGTTAATATTTAATAAATGGAATATAATAAAACGATGGAAGACATCATATTTTTTCCTGCATAAAATATGTTTAAAAAATTCAAATATTGAAATTTTCATTATCACTTCTAGCCATTAAGCTGTTTGTCTTAAATGTAAGCATGTGCTTAGAAAAATTTAATTTTCGGAACAAATGAAATTTAAAGATTCGAAATTTAGGCAATTAAATCACTGATTAAAAATGTACCTACGTCGCTTATATATACTTGTACATATGATTAAAAATTAATAAAAACACTTTTATGATAATCTTTTCGCTTAATGACGTCAAAATTCGCTATCCGTTTCACAGCTCTTTTATTACAGATTATTTTAACAAAAAAATGAACCATTTTTTAAGATTATTTTTTCACTTAATTTCAATAAACATACAAATGTGTGCAGAGGGCGAAAAAGTTCGAACATATAAGAGATAGATTGCAAAAAAAGATGAGAGAAACGGTGAAAGTCAGCTGGCATGAACATTAGTAAGCAAAAATTAGTTTTATGTACGTGCATATCATTTGACAACAAACATGTAACGAATTGGCTTCAAATAGTTCTCGGCAATTTTGAGGAGCGCGGGAGAGTAAATGACCTCCCGATTTTGGGCCAATAACAGCCAAAAATTTAATTTTTTTCAAAGCGGAGGTCAAGGCTGGAAGTCAAAAATTGCCTGGTTCTGGAGGATGAGGAGAGTCCAACCCAAGGTGGGGGAGATCTCCATCCCCCCTGTTACATGTCTGCTTAATAACGTTGTAGAAGTTGTTTCGTTGCATATCACTTATGTATATACTCATATCTATGGCCTGAAGCATACAATGTACATAATATGGGAATGGTAAGTACCCCCGACCAAAGCCGGTCGTCCCCCACCCCAAGGCCAGAAAATTTTTGAACCCCCCTCCCCTCACCGTTTTTTTGCATTCGGAAAAGATTTTTCCGATGTACAAAGTGTCGGGACCGTCTTTGTACATATTACAAAATTATTGGTACGACAAAATTGCAAAAAAGGTGTGAAATTAACAAAAATTATTCTATATCTTTATAATGGCATAAATTGCATTCCAAAAGGAAAAATGTCAAATTTCCGTTTTAAGGCATTCTTAGTGATTTTTGCCCTTAGAGACCTATAAATTGGCTAAAATACACTACCAAAAGTCAGACAACTCTGTTTACCACACTAAAATCGCGACTGTACCATATTAAATTACTCCTGAATTTGTGTGTACAACACGTACAAAAGATTTTTGAAGACAAAAACTTAAAAAGGTGTAAAATTCCGAAAAAATTTTCGGCGCTTCGCGCCGAAATGAGTATTTGTCCTATATGTATCTTCAAAATGGCAGCATTTGCATTCGGAATGGAAGAATGTCAAATTTTTCGGCGCTTCGCGCCGTTTAGAGACAATTTTTCAGTAATTTTTTGGCGTCAGAAACCCAGAAATTAGCTAAAATACACTACCAAAGATCGGAAACCGTGTTTTACACTTACACTAAAATAGCTACTGTACTATATTAGAGTACACAAAAATTTTGCATTTACAAAATGTAAAAAAGACTTTTGGGGACCATCTTTGTACATACATGCATGTACAAACGGACCCTGTACAAGAACACGCTGCCCCCATTTAAAAAAATAATTTTCGCCGTCCTTGAATTTTTTTTAACGTTGTTGGTCAAAAATTGGAGGTATTTTACCCCTCTCTAAAAATGGCCGGAGACCTCCATCCAAAATTTAAAAACTTTACGTGTATGGAGTTGAAGTGTGCATCTTCCAAATGTTCTACTAAGAAGAGGAAGCTCCGTAATAAACCCTGTGTGCGGAGTCTGCATACCGGGTTTACACAGCGACGATATTTTCGTGCTTATAACTTGCGAAGAAGTTTTAGCAGAGGCGGGCTAAAATTTTCTTATTTTAATAATTAGGTATGAAGAAGAATTTTAACAACACAAACGATTTTTTAAACAAAAAGTCGAAAAAAATCGAAAGCGCCTTGCACGAAAATACACAAAAAGTATTGCACAGATGCTTAATTTTCGCGACAGTTTCTGGCTACTTCGGAAAAAATGGCGAAAATCCTTAGACCGCCATTTACTAGATGAACACAGATCATAAAGACGTACCATCCTACGCGAGTTACTAGGATTCAATATAAGGCTATTCGGTTAAGTGCTCATTATTTTGCTTGAACTTGCAGATCTTATATATACAACAAATGTGCATATAACTAGATGAATGGGGTGACTTTGTATTGAATATTATTGTACATCTGTCAATAACAAGATGATGACGCAAACTAGGCAAAATTTTTGTTTTTAATGCAATCAAAACCTTTGCTTCGTCTTCCTACAGATTCTCTCAAAGAAGTTCTTTTGTACAATCTGCTAATATAAAATACAAAATAAAATAAATATGAAATAAATTCATAAATTTCAAATATACAAGATTTCTTTAAATGCTAAATCAAATGGAAGTCGTACAGTTATCTCAAACAGGTTTTGTCCACTTAAAGAACATGCATTGTGAGACCAAGTATTGATTTCTTCCAGTCCGAAAATACTACTGTTTGTAGCAAGGCTATACATAAAACGAAAAAATAAAATAAACATAAATAATTATAGAGACGTGAACCCTTGCGTCATTGTTTCCGTCGAAGCGGACAGCTGTCAAATTAGGTTATAACGAATGGGACTTCACGAGAATGACAACCAGGTACGTCGTTGTAAGATCGAAGCAATATCCTAAAATTAGACATTTAGCATTCTTTGAAAAAAATTTGATTTAATATTGCAGTTGTACATCCGGTTTTTCGATAAGCAAATCCGAGCTCTTGAAAATGTTGCATAACGTTTCTTCAAAAAATTTGATCAAAGGTCAAAATTGAAGCTCATATTGCATATAATACAAATACTATTTCGTCTGGATACAAAATCGAGCCCTTGTACTACCTTCGACTTTAGTCCGAAGAATATTTTCTATCATTACTTGCTGTTCATTTTCATTTTATTAAAAAGTTTCAAATCGATAAGTGAACATGCCACTGCATAAATATGTAATGCATAGTCAAGATTAAGGGAAAACGTAATAGAACATGGTAAATTTCTCACAGAATTAAAATTACTCACTTCTGGACGTTCAAAAAAATTTCTTAGAATTTTTTGGAATATCTGTTTTTCACAATGTTTACTGCATCAGCGAAACATTACAAAGATGGTTTGCATACCTTAGCTAAGCTGGCTTTTGCTTAAATGCCTTAAATTCTTTATTCGTCAATAAACTAAGTAGGTACATCAAATATGGCCATAAAATCACGTCAAGATATGAACTTCTGGAAAATTTTATTCGAAAAAAATATGTAAAGCTCAAATGCGCATGAATTCAACTTGATTTATTGAATCAAGAGTAAAATTCGAGAAATGCCTATTACAACACCTAATCATATCTAGTTAAGCACGATATTTCATTAATAAAATAAAACCAGGCGGGACAGAACATTTTATAATTTTGCGAGCAAAAAAAATCAGGTTCTAATTAAACTGATTTTTAATCAAAATAAAAAAAACTAAAATTCATCAATATAAAACGAAGCGCCTTGGAATTTTTTTGATAGGTACCTACCCCCCCCCCCCCCAGAAAAATTTTACCCCAGAATTGTTGATTTTGAAAGTTCCCGAGAATTTCTAAAAATTTGTCGGAATGATGATTTTTTAAAACGTTTTTAACCATCTACTAGCTCAAAAGAGCAAAATTTTTCGGCGCTCCGCGCCATTATGCTCCTGTTTTGACTAGATTTTGTTCAATTTGTTCCAGCTTTTTTTATGTTTTTCGAATTTTCTTTAGTTTTTATGCTGGACCGAAAAAATGGCACTTTATAACTTTCCCCTTCCAGCCCCAGAATTCCCATGCTGTGCATGTACATATGTATGTATGCTACTAGTACCTACCTCAACAAACAAATAACTGGAGTGAAGTTGGCATTTCGCAGTAAATTCCAAGAAATACTATCACGATGGAAAATTTTGACGTCTGTCTTCTTAACTCAATTGAGGTAATTATAAAGTTAAGCGAAACAGGAAGTTAATGAATTTAATTTTCTCGCCTCGAAAATTTTTTTTTTTGCATGCACAGGCATAGTCGATCCCAAAGTCTTTGTGCAGGTTAAAAAAGATTTGTCCACCGGTGTCCTTACAATACTTACATAGGGACTAAAACAAAGAAAAGTAAGAAACGTAATGTAAGCACAAACATTTGTTTGCTTAATGCTTACTAATCAATCAAGATCATTATTGAAGATGAATGCTTAAATTTAGAATGCTACCTACGTATTTTAACTTACATTATCCATTTTTTCATGTGTGAAAGTATCAAAGAACAAAAGCTGAACACTTGATCGCTTCTCCATTTTAAGACGACGAACCAGCGAGTTATTCAGCAATGGTGCAAATCAGCTTCATACCTGAAGTATAACTAAAGCATATACATATATATATAGAATTTTTCTAACGGTCAATGAAATAAAATTGCGAAAATAGCAACATACAATCAAATTTCGAGAAACTCATAGATTCTTGGGAGGTCCAGCCGGACACCCACGCCTATGTGTGAGTGCCATGGCAAAATCGGCGAATACGGGAACATCACAGATTTTTTGAAAATCATATTTCCTGATGCATTTCGGTGCGCTAAGTCAAGCAGTGACAAATTTATTGATGAATCACAAATATTGATGGAGTTATGCAGGTTTAAAATTCGTGATAATCCTTGTTTTCATGTTTTTTTCGTATGCCTAGTTGCAACAGTAGGTCTTGTTATTGTTGTCTGTCATACAAGGGCATAGGGAGGGTGAGGGTATTACCCCTCCTTCAGATTTTGAAATATCGGACACTGTCAGGCGATTTCGGTGAAACATAATTTTGCGGCTAGGAAAATTTTGACTTTATAATTGAAGAATACAGCTCATTCAACAAAAAAGTTTAGTCAACCTGGTCAGCTAACTACAAAAGCAGGCCCGTATTCAAGGAGGAGATTCATTCCTGAAATTTTTTTCTGAATTCTTAAATATGAAACTATATAGATTTTTGACGTTTCCAACCGTTTAAATGCTCCAATTTTCGACGCTTCCGCACCATTAATTTCATCAAAATTACTATTAATCATCCGTAAAATCAAATTTATTACAATTCTTCTTTACAGAAAAGTGCGAAATTGAGTAAAGCAGAATGAAGACGTGAATTTTTCTGGCGCTTTGCGCCAGTTATTAAATTTATCAAACTTTTACCTTCTAAATCGCTCGGATTTAATGCAATAAAATTGAAAAATACATTGTAATCTTTCTTGCCTACAGCTGCGAGATTCAAAAGAATTTACCACACTGGCGTTTTTATTTTAATCGTCCATGTTTAGGTACTAGTTCCTCATCTCCTTGCCAGTTGTTCGATCTTTTGAATAAGGTATGCTACACTGAATGCATGATTCATAATTAGACAATCTTGTTGTGATCTTTTCGCTCCAGTAATCCTAATTGAAAGCTTTCACAAAATGGAACCTTTTTGTGTCTTTTTGAAGAAGAAGAAGAAGAAATTTATTGTCAGAAAAATGCACGAAATTTGGTAAAACACGGATATATTATAAAACAGCGACTGAACAAAAGGACATACAGATCACGAAGTGTGATACAATTAGGTAATGCCCCGATAATAAAATTGTAAAATCAATGTTTAGGAGCTCTTTTTGAACAAACGAAGTTTGGGAAGTGACTATTTGATCAGGTAAGGAGTTCCAAATTTTCAAATAGCAATGGAAAAAATCGTTGGTGAGCATTTGTTACATTTTGTTACTTTTTGGGAGTTTATTGAGCTAGGTGACCTTGTCAAATTTTCAAAAAAAACGTACTTTTATGCCTTTTCAAACAATAATCTTTAACTTAGAAGTCGAAAAACTGTCGAGAAAACTTATGTGAGTGAAGAAAAAATTTTCGAAAAAGAATTTTTTTCAAAAAGACTGCTCCCACTCATGGTTGACAGATCGTGTTTTCAACATCCACGTTATAGATAATTGCTTGAAAAAAGACATCACGTTTTATTGAAAATTTGACATTTCAACATCTAATCATCTATACATCGACCTAAGCATCTATACATCGACCTAAGCATCTATACATCGACCTGAGCGGGAGCGACCTCGACCTAAGCAGCTTCAAACACGTTTTCAGATATACTAAGCCTAAGCCTAAGTATAATAGGAGTAAAAACGGCCAATATTGAGAAAAGCCCAGTTCATTTTAATTATTTTGTTATCCTTAAACACATGAAGTTCAACAGCCTGTAACTCGGTAAATAATTCCGACCGACACCTAATTCTTTCAGATTTGAATTCCTTGAACCTTAATTAGATTAAATCATCCATGCAAAGTAAGTTTCTAGGAGGTCACCTTATTCTCAATATTAGCCACTTTTTGTTACATTCGTGATAAACGAGCTTGAATTAATTATTCATTGTTATTTTTTGAAGTCCATTCTTGAACCTACGTTGTTTTTGATTTTTATAAATGATATCTTTGATAACTTGTCAAGTTCGACTTTTATGTTCGCGGATGACCTAAAAATATTCAATCTTTCCTGCAATTATCAAACACTTCAGACCGATTTAGATAGAATTTCCATTTGGGCCACCAGAAATTGTTTACCAATATCATATTCTAAATGCACAGCCCTACATTTGGGCAAAAATAATCTTAAATTGTCATATACACTCAATACACAAGTAATTACGAACGATTCTGTCTATGTTCGCGATTTAGGAGTGCTAATTTCGCACAAGCTGAAATTTAAGGAACATTACAACTACATTATCAAGAAAGCTTTCTTGAGATCTATCTTGAATGAATCATTGTTTACGTCAGACCGATTTTTTGAATAACCCTGTGCTTTATGGAACTCCTCTTATATTAGTGATATCAACAGGCTGGAGGCTCTTCAGCGTAAATTTACTTAACACATAGTTGGATATCATAGCCCTCTTTCTTACGACGAACGCCTTAATCAACTTAACTTGTGTCGATTAGAATTACGTCGCCTTCATATTTGCTTATGTATGATGTATCAAATTATTAGTCAAAAATCTTGTCTTTAACGTCAACGCGAACTGGTTTCCGAGCTCAACGATCGTAAATCTCGAGGTGAAGAAGGTCTTTTTATCGATTTTCGCGCCAATTGTGTTAAGTGCAAACCAGAACCGTAATATTAATAACCAACTCTTCACCTAGGTAGTCGCGCCCCTTCTCGTACTTTGCGTTTAAAAGTTCTGTATTTCAATTCAGAAGTTTGTTAAATAAGCTAGGTGATTTAAAACTGTTACTAAATAGCAAACAGTTTGAAATAATACTTTGTTGTGAATCTTGGCTTTATCCTGAAATTCCAGATAGTCTACTTTGCAGTTCAAATAATTACCAAATTATTCGATGTGATCGGTTAAATAAACGTGGGGGTGGACTTATAGTTTTTGCATATAATAATCTACATATTAAACACATCAAAATTCCTATCAATTTTCCTGCCTGTGAAATTTTAATTTTTGATTTATGCAATACTGATTTCAAAACTAGATTTATTCTAGCTTATCGTCCTCCTACTTATGATATTATGTATGCTGAAAGTCTTTGTAATTCTATTGAATGGGCTTCTAATGTACCCTTATCCTTTATTAATTGTTGGTGATTTTAATCTTCCTAAAATTAATTGGGTCTCCAACACCTTTCCTTCTGATCCCATCAATACTTTATTTTATGACACCTTCTGTACAACTGGTTTTGGAGCAACTAATCCGTAGTCAACTCCACGATAATAATATATTAGATTTGCTTTTTTCACTTAATCAGCATTAACGTGAAGATATCACCTCCTTTTTCTGTTAGTGATCATAATTCTATTGCTTTCGAAATTCAAGAGTACGAAGAGACAAATCACATGCCTCTTGTTTAAATTTTCGAAAAGCCAATTACGAAGTTAATTTCTATGCGATTAGCCACTGTTTCTTGGCCCGATTTATTTAATCAGTGTACTTCGGCAGATGATATGTATAATGTTTTTGTTTCAGTTCTTCAAACTATTAGTTCTGATCTAATACCTAAAAAAGTACATAGAAATTTTAAGAAAGTATTTCCTAAACACATCCGTAAGTTATATTTAAAAAAACATAAATTATGGAAAAATTACAAAAAGTTCAAAACTCGAATAAATCGAACTATCTATTCTAGTTTCTGCAAATCTATAAAAAGAGAAACCAAAATTTTTACGCTAAAGAAGAATTAGAAGTTTTGAAATCAGGCGATATCCGTAACTTTTACAATTTTGTTAATTCTCGTTTAAAAATCAGGAAAAGTTCATTTCCCCTGACTTTATCTAATGGTATTGAATTAGATGACGATCATGTAAAAGCTAATCATTTTAACTCATATTTTGCCTCTGTTTTCACTGTTTGATGATCAAAATCTTCCTGTTTTTCAGGCTCGTACTTTTTCTTCGTTAGCAGAAATGAATTTCGATGTAGACACCGTTTACAGAGCTATTCACGAATCTAAACCAAGTACTGCATGTGGCCCTGATGGCCTATGCTCATTTTTTATTAAAAAACTAAGTTATTTGCTTTCTCCTCCTCTTGCTTCTATCTTTGAAACTTCTTTTCGATCAGGTTCAATTCCAAAATTGTGGTATCAAGCAAACGTAATTCCAGTTTTCAAAAATAAAGGTGATTCTGCTTGTGTAGAAAATTATCGTCCGATTTCGTTGTGTTGCTCTCCTTGTAAAATTATGGAAAAAATTGTTAATAAAAAGATTCTGGATTACTTAAATATAAATAATTTACTTTCTCCTCTCCAATTTGGATTTTTAAAAGGTCGATCATGTGAAATGCAATTGCTAAAGTGTAAAAACGAATGGGCAAAATTTATTGATAGAAAATCTACTGTAGATGTAATTTTTATCGACTTTAAAAAGCTTTCGATTCTTTATCGCACACAAAATTACTTCATAAACTTTCTGCATATGGTCTAAATGGTTTTCTTTTCAACTGGCTTAAATCTTTTTTATCCTCTCGATCTCAGTGCGTTGTTGTTAATAGTTCTTTTTCAGATAGCTTTAATGTAACTAGCGGCGTCCCGCAAGGGAGCGTGATAGGGCCAACCCTTTTTCTGATTTACATTAATGATTTATGTGATAATATGAGTAGTCGTATTCGGTTATTTGCTGACGATGTTAAAATGTATAATTTGTCCTCTTCTAAAACTATACTTCAAAACGACCTTAATAAGCTTTATACATGGTCGCGTGAATGGCAGCTTCAGATATCTATTGATAAATGCTCAGTTTTGTACATGGGTTATAATAATCCTAAACATCAATATTTTATTGGAAATCAACTTTTACCTTCTGATTCTGACTGTAGTCCGCGATTTAGGTGTTCTAATGTCTCAAAATTTGAAATTTCAGCAGCACTATCATGAAGTGATTAAAAAAGCTTCTCAGCGATCCAGTCTGATACTGAAGTTATTCTTCTCTCGTGATCATAAAATTTTGTCTCGTGCTTTTGTTGTATATGTTCGTCCGCTTTTAGAGTACTGCTGTACCGTTTGGAGTCCTTATCGTATTCGAGATATTGATCGTATCGAGCGAGTTCAGCGCAAGTTTACCCGTTGTATTTTTGGTTTTAACAGTGGTTTGTCATATAATGATCGTTTAAAAAGTCTGTCGTTAGAACGTCTCGAAATACGCCGTATTCGTTTTGCTTTATCCTTTTACTATCAGATTATTAATGGAAAATCACACATTCTCTGTGACGAGTTTTTCGCATTTAATCGCAACTATACTCGCTCTGTCAATAACCTTAAACTGACTGTTCCAGTAGCTCGTTCAGATATTCTCAAGTATGATTTCAGTCATAGATATGTGAATCTGTGGAATTCACTTCCAGTTGATGTTGTAAATTCACCTAGTTTAGAAATTTTTAAACGCAAACTAAATGCTTTTGATTTTTCTGTTCATCTGAAGGGGCACGTGTAAGTTTTCACGTTCGTGACTGCGTGTCCCGTTGCTGACGTTTTAGTCATATATCGTTTTATCATATCTTTGTATCGTACGCTGTGTCTTTATTTTTACCATGTCTTGTACGTTTTGCAATAAATCTTTGTTGTTGTTGTTGTTGCTTAATCAAAATACTACTCGCTGCACAAATCGTTTTAAGCTAGTTGTTCCTCTTGTCCGTTCTAATTTACAAAAAATTTGACTTTTTCTATAAGTATATCTCTGTTTGGAATCACCTACCTGATTTTGTAGTCTCTTCCCCTAATTTAAATACCTATATTCGAATCTAGATTACTTGATGTCGACTTATCCAAATTTATTATAGGTCGGGCTTAAATCGTCATTTTCATGACTCGCTCATCGCCTTTTGCTGTACGCTTTTATTCTTTTGACCGTACGTTTTATTACTTCTTTAACATCCTTCGTAATTGCCGCGATTCAGTAATAAATTATTTCATTTATTCATTCATTTATTGAGCAACGGAACCGGCACCGGTACCAGTCTCTTTATACAAACTAGAGCACATTTTGCATCTAGGTAAGTATGTCTTCTGTTCTTTACAGGTTTTATGCTGAGATTTAGAGTTGTTCAAGAAGCAAGAATGACAGCAATTTTCGATGATAATTATAAACCAGCTGATGAACTTTGACCATCTTCAGGGTGAATTCAGGACCACGATTCGGCTGCAGGCCCGTATCCAGGAAGGGATAGGGTGCAATCGGACCTAGTACAGCCCATGTCCCCACGCCCCTGTTGAGGGAGGGAGGACCAACCAAGCAAGATTCGTTCAGCTGATTTTGTGAAAATTTCTTCTTGAATCCGTGGGTTCTGCTAATGTTTTTCTTTAATTTGGTCCCGCACTTTCCGAAACAAAATCCTGTATATGGGCCCGATTTCAACCGATGATTCAAGTAATTTAACCGAGCGAATTGAAAATTTAAAGAAATTGGATACCTACCTAAATTGAAAAAACATAGCGTAGCGTGACAACGTACAGTAGGTAGAACAAAAAAATTAATGTACTAAAATTCCAACCTGCAAATTTTTTATCACTCCATAAACGAAGTGTTTCGTGAAACAGGCTGTGTGTACCTACAAGTAGGCATAGGTAGTGCAATGCAAGACAACGCATGCAATTAGATTTGTTAGTATTGTGATGATAGTCAGGGCGGGATGTTAGAAAATTTGCTATTTATTTTGTAAGAGAAGTGGACATTTACCCGAGCATTGAAAGCTGAGCTATTTATAGCTCTGTTGGTTTTACGCATTCTCATGTTCATAAAGATGACGTTCAAGCCCTAAAGTTGTGCATCTTTTCTTTTTGGGCTGCTCACGGATCTTGTGTGCTTTTCCGCGCACACAATAAACAAAGGCCGCACCGAAATATAGCAGGACTATTGATTTACCTATCAATCTGAAATAACTGAAAGAACTTATTGCTGAAAACGCGACCAAAAAAACTTTTATATTAGGATTGAAATGTGGTACTATAAAGGGACAAATTTCCACATAAGTAATTTCATGCATACATTACTGTATTTATATTTGTTCTTCTTTCTTGTGCGTGCAACAGGGTTGCCAACTTGGCCGGAAAATGTCCGGTTTTCAGGCTTGATTTCCGGTTTTGTCCGGTCGACGGTCATGTCCGGTTTTTGATGTCCGGTTTTTTAAGCAGTTGTTCCGCTTTTGTCCGGTTTTAAAATTTTATCTTAATCAGGTTATTGCCATGCTGCATGTTCTTGTTTCACATTTGCTTACTGACACACCACACACACTGGCTAGTGGCTAGGCTAATCATCCGCTCCGCATACCTTCTCAATATCTGTCTTTCATCTACCATCGAGTAGGTCTTGAGTAACTGTCCAAAACTCTTTATACTGCCCCTTTTTACTATTGAAAAAATTATGTCTACAACCAGTGGCGGATCTAGGATTTTCGTAAGGGGGTGGTTCCCCAAATTTTCCAGAAACAATCGAAAATGGGTTCAAAAATTAGCTTTTCACGCGCAAATTGTTTTTGTAAAACATATCAAATATTAAATGAATTCAAATGTTTTATGGTAGCCTTATTTTAAGGTTCTTGCAGTTCATTCATCGAATACTCAACTTCGCCAGCTTCTAAATGCCCTACCGCCTATGCCAACTGACGTTGATTTAGATAGAGCCATATCTGAATACAACGTTCTTGTGAAGACTGAATGGAAGTCAGCGCTACAAAATGATCCAGCTATGTTTTGGGCCGAAGTCATTGAAGATGATAACAGCAATGGAGTTCTTCCACGCTTTCAAAACATTACTTCATTTGCATTGTCTGCTTTAACTCTTCCCTTTTCTAATGCTAGTGTTGAACGTGCTTTTTCTGTATTAAATTTGCTGAAGACCAAACTACGAAATCGCTTAGATATCAAAACTACTGATACTTTATTACGTGTTCGTTTTTTACTATGTTGGAAGGACGAGAATTGTTGCACCTTTACTGTTACTGATCCAATGCTCAAATTATTTAACACTACAATGTACGGTCGTAGCATTTGTGATGATGATATCGTATGCCTTGATGAATCCTTATCACTTTCTGATGAGGCTTTGCTTAATGTGCAAAATGCGTTTAATGTGATAGATAATTAAGTGCAATAGTTAATTTGAATAAATTTTAGCCACCTTGTTATTTATCAAGTGTATACATTGTTTGTCCGGTTTTGGCCGGAATTTTACTGCGCTCATGTCCGGTTTTGTCCGGTTTTATATGTTGGTATGTCCGGTTGGTCTTTTCAGAGTTGGCAACACTGGCGTGCAACGCCAACACCTGTCAGGGTGTCTTGTCAAGTTAGAGGTTGTCCCCCCAATTCTGGCTTTTTTTAGGCTGTTGAGGTTTTTTGGAATTTTTTTAATCGTAGGGGTTTTTTTTTAAGCCGGACGGTGTCTTTAAGTAATAGGACTCCTGTCGACAGGGTTGGCCGGGCTTGGTTTTTTATGGTTTGAAAATCGGGCTAAACTTTACTTTATGGTGTGAACGGAAAACTTTCAGATGTATGTGGAAAGGAACGACATTTGTTGAAATGAGGAGGAAGTGTTGCAGGATACTTATTTCATCATTTGAACTGAACTGAAATAATTTAATACTGAAAACGCGACAATTACGAAGGATAAATTTTTTAATTTTTTTCAAATCATACTCATAATCATTTCTAAACACTTTCTTAGCATCTTTTCGTTCGTTCGTTATCGTTTATAAATATTATCGTTCTATCGTTTGGACGTTGTTGATGATTTTATTATCGTTCAAAATCGTGAACTGAAGTGAATTGTGTTGCCTTCTGCCCGCTTTGCTTGCTTACTGAACTTTGCTGTTCGTCTGTTTTGTACATGTGCAATTTACGAAGATTTATTTCATTTTATAGCAATTAATTTTTCATGGCTAGCAGCAGCAATAATGAAATGGATGCTTCACACACACCTGGGCGTAAGGCGGTTTGGGGGTATGCAGCCCCCGAGAAACCAAAATACCCCCTTCCCCCAAATTAAAATATACCCCCTCCCCCAGAATTCAATTTTTGGATTTTTTTTTGTTTTTTTCGCAATTTTTCGATGTCAATGGATGCTCAATGAGAGACATTAAAAAATGGTGTTTTTTCATCATACCACCATTTTCAAGGCCATTTTTTGATCTTTGAAAATCATGCACCTCCCAGAATTTTAGTGCCGCCCACCTATGGTGCTTCACCACCGGACGCGACCATCTTATCCGATGACGAAGTTTTTAGCCACACTTTGTAGAAACCGCTGAAGGCGACCTCGGTTAAACTAAAACGTCGGGTTCGGCAATTTCAATAAAGTCGAAGCTGACTTACTATTTTTCCTGAATAATTGGTTAGGCAACTTATTTCTGTACTTTAATTTAATAGTTTTTTAATGATAAAGCATTTTAACACTTGTGCTCACGAATAAAGTATCAAAACCAAAATGTAACCATTAAAAAATCATGAAAAACCAAAAACCTAAATTTGGGAAATTTTCAAACTTCGGTTTTTTCCAACCCTGCCTGTCGATGTACCTTACATTGACTTTTCGAAAGCTTTTGATAAAATCTCGGGCAGTACTGGAAAAAAAGGGACCCTACATTTTTCTCAACATTTTTTTCAAAACTAAGTTTTCTGACTAAATCGAGTATGCTGAACACGATTCTTACAATATTATGTGTCAGCTCAATTTGTAAGATAATGGGAAGTATTATTAATACTCAACTATCAGTTTTTTCATCTACTAATAAGTTAATATCACCTTTTCAATTTGGTTTCTGATGTGTTCGCCCGAATAGATAAAGACTGATAGCAAGGCCAGTGATATTATCGAGCGCATTATCATTGCTCGCCTTGTTTAAAACGTCATCACTACACGCGTTATGTAATTGTACATATATGAAGTTACATATACTACATATACAACTTCGTATTTATTTCCGTTGGCAATCATCGGAAATTGGCTTGCTCTAAATTTGCATGTTCGAGCGAACCAATCAGGCCGGCGCGTGTCCTATTTGCATACATTAACATATTAACCAACGAATAGGACACGTGCCAACCGCCATGACGGTCTTATCTAAAAACTATATAAACAACGCTATAAGATAGACAGTCAGTTCGCAATGAATTAACGCTCCGTTCGATTATCTCTCTATTGGACCGCCGCCTATTATTTAGCCGATATTAGTTGGCGACGTTTATAATTAAAGCGTTGGCGCGGTTGGACGTTTGACGGACCAACGTACACGTTAGTTTCCAAAAAATAAATCTTGTGAATTGCAATTATTAAATTGTAAATATTTTTGGGTGCCTTTGACGAAGTTGATATATCTAAACTTCTTGTTAAATTAACTATTACGGTATTGAACAACACCTGTTTAATTGGTTAAAAAAGGCTTTTCTATCTAATCGTATTCAGTGTGTTCGCGTTAATCAGTGTTTTTCAGATTATGCCGATGTTGCAAGTGGAGTTATTCAAAGGTCCATTCTTGGACCTACGTTGTTTTTGATTTTATAAATGATATTTTTGAACTTGTCAAATTCTACTTTTTTGTTCGCGGATGACCTGAAAATATTTTATCTTTCCTGCAATTATCAATTACTTCAGACCGATTTAGATAGAATTTCGATTTGGGCCACTAAAAATTGTTTTCCAATATATTCTAAATGCACAGCCCTATATTCGGGCAAAACTAATCCTAAATTGTCATATACACTCAATACACAAGTTATTACGGACGATGCTGTCTATGTTCACGATTTGGGTGTGCTAATTTCGCAAAACTTAAAATTAAGGGAGCATTATAGCAGTATAATCAAGAAAGCTTTCTTGAGATCTATCTTAATCAGAAAATCCTTCTTTTCACGTGATAGGAATAATCTCGTTAAGGCCTTCCTTGTTTACGTCAGACCAATCCTTGAATATTCCTGTGCTTTATGAAATCCCTCTTATATTAGTGAAATCAAAAGGCTGGAGGCTCTTCAGCGTAAATTTACTAAATTCATAGTTGGATATAGCCCTCTTTCTTACGACGAACGCCTTAACCTACCTAAGTTGTGTCGATTAGAATTACGTCGGCCTGCACATTTGCTTATGTATGATGTACCAAATTATTAGTCAAAATTATTGTCTTGCCATGACAGATTTTTTTGTGCTTAATAAAAATACTACTCACTGCACAAATCGTTTTAAGCGTGTTGTTCCTCTTGTCCGTTCTAATTTACAAAAATTCGACTTTTTTATAAATATATCTGTTTGGAATCACCTAACTGATTTTGTAGCTTCTTCCCCTAATTTAAATATATTTAAATCTACATTAATTGATGTCGACTAATCCAAATTTATTAGAGGGCGGGCTTAAATCGTCATTTTCATGTCTCGCTCGCGCCTTTTGCTGTACCCTTTTATTCTATTGACCGTACGTTTCGTTACTCTTTTACATCCTTCGTAATTGTCACGTTATCAGTACTAAATTATTTCATTCCATTTTTCAAACGACAGCAATTGCTTGTGGACAGTGATCGGACCGAGGCCTCGGCCTCGGCAATCCTCGGCGTTTTTTTGGAGCCTCGGCCTTGGCGCCGAGGGCAGAAACTGAAAAGTGCCGAGGCGCCGAGGGTTAAAATCGAATTTGAATAACTTTAATATATCCATTGAATATTAACTATTTAGAATGCATCTGCAGTACACAGGCTATTTTTTACCTATAGACTTTTCTTATGTTTTTAGTGGTGTACCCAGTTACACCAAGTTACATACAGCAAAGTGCCAATTTATTATTCATGTGATGACTAAGTTTTAATTCTCATGCTCGCTACATGGATCGGAAACACACATTCCCAAAGGGGGGGTGAGGGAGGGTTATTACCCTCCTCTCAGGGTACAAGACTCAAGTCACTGTCAGACGATTTTTGATGAAAACGTTTTGAATAATTTTTTAAGTTAATTTTTACTATGGCAAAAGTGCAGCTAACTATTAGAATTTCACGAAGTGAGACAGTATTTTTGAATGTAAGCAAGAGTGAATAGACTAACTATCACTATAAAACATGCATGCAGTAGCTCAAAATTTTCGGGAGGGGCTCCTCGGCATACATGTAACGGCTTGAAATTTTGGGTAGGGGTCCCTGGCCATTTTTAGAAGGAGGGGGATTAGCGACTCTAATTTTATATCAAAAATGGCAAAAGCACCTAAAAATAGCCAACAAAGCGCAAATTTTCGCCAAAAATGGGGAGGGTGGGTCAAAATTTTCTGACGTTGGAGGGAAGGATGTGGGAGGACGTCCAACCCTGGGTGGATGGGGAATTCCCCAAACACCCCTGTTACACGTATGGTTTTCGGCCATTTTTATGGGAGAGCTTTAAATATCTTTTGTATCTATTTATACTGTTTTTAAAAATTTTTATGCAAAATAAGTACTATTTAATAACTTTGCACTTTTCTCCGTTCAAAGATAAAATTGACTAATTTATCCTGATGTTGCATTGGATTTCTAAGCACAGTAGTGCTTATTAAAAAATTTAATTGGCATATTACAATATCTGTAATATTTCTGATTTTGTAGTACAAGTTGTTTTAGCTTTCTCAGTCGAGTTTTATGTGTAAATTTCATCAAAAGCTGATAAAAATTTTGGCGCTTCGCGCCGTACTAATATTATTAACTAAATTCAAGCCGAATTATCACATTTAGGGCCACGGTTTTTTGTATTCGACAAAGATTTTTTATAATGTACAGAATCTTTTCAGGACCGTCTTTGTACATGCACAAAGATTTTTGGAGAGACAAAAACTGTAAAAAGGTGTAAAATTTCCGAAAATTTTCGGCGCATCAGTAATCGTCTGTCATATATCTTAAAATAGTAGAGTTTGCATTTAGAATGGAAAAATGTCAAATATTCAGAAACCCAGGAATTAGCTGAAATACACTACCAAAGGTCGAAAAACCCTGTTTCACCGCACTAAATCGCTACTGTACCATACTATAATAGTACACAAAAATTTGCATGTACAAAATGTTCAAAGACTTTTGGATACCATCTTAGTACACGTAAAAAGGTATCTTGCACAAGACAACACTGTTTAGGACTGCATGCCGGTTACAGGTCACACACTGGCAGTATGTAAAAATGTGTATGTTTAAAAGTATATTTATATAAAATATTGTTCGCATATACAAAGACACTACTTAATTTACTGGTCCCCCATTTTGGGATTTCACCCTTTTCTCAACTCTGGACCTTGGGAAACTATGATCGGAAAGTACAGCGCAGTATCCGAAGAAGCGTTTTTAAACATGCATTACTGCCAAAGTGAGCACAACAATGGCTACAGTTCTCTCTTTACTTAGCTCATTTCGTCTGTTCGTTTATTTCTTCGACACTGTTTTCTTATTTATAGTAATAACTGTTTTTAAGTGCTTGTTCAGCCATATTTTTTATCAACTTTTACAAGTCTTCATCAACGGCAACTTGTTAAATTAAGTATGCTTTCATGCTGCTGACTTTATTCAATAAATCCTTCACTCATTTAATCTACTATTATTGAAAATAAAAATGAATTGTTTGACATTCGATAAAGTGTTTGATATTACGATTATTCTCTAGCTCATGTGCATACAAAATATTCTAAAAGTACTATTTATGGGTGTAGGTATATAAGCTTGACCCTCGGCATTACCCTCGGCCGAGGCAAGGATTTTAAGTCGCCTCGGCCGAGGCCGAGGGTCCAAAAAGTACCCTCGGTCCGATCACTGCTTGCGGATTCAGATTGGTGCCAGGCATGGGCTAAGTCTAAGGCATAAATGGAGCGAAAATTGCTCCGCTCGCTCCGCAATTTTTGCTCCATTTATCTCAGGCTTAGCCCATGCGCTGGCATCAATGTGAATTCGCATAACTAAGCCTAAGCCTAAGACAATGGCAACCCCGCTCAGTCACAGTCCCTCGACGTTTTTAGACTAATCCGAAACATTCCTTAAGGCACAGCTCACTTGAGAAGGATAGGCAAAAAGTAAGCTGTGCCTTTGGGAATGATTCGGATTAGTCTCCGAAGCGATGGGGGACTGAATGAGCGGTGTTACCAATGTCCTAGGCTTAGGCTCAGTTATGTGCATTCACATTGATGCCAGCGCATGGGCTAAGCCTGAGACAAATGGAGCAATTTTCGCTCTATCTATGCCTGTGGCTTAGCCCATGTCTGGCACCAATCTGAATCCGCGAGCAACATAATATTGTCAGAATCGTGTTCAGCATACTCGATTTGGTTAGAAAACTTGATTTTGAAAGAAAAAATGTAGGGTCCTTCTTTTTCCAATAGTGCCAAATCTCGTTATCTAAGCTTTTATATAAGGTCTCTAAGTATGGAATAAAAGGTCTACTTTTTGATTAACCTGATTACAGCGAAAATTTACTCAAAGGTTAATTGGATATATGGACTTTTTTATGATGAAAGGCTAAAAGCCTTAAATTCAGAGAGGCTTGAACTCCGTAGAATTTATTTTGATTTAATTGTTACCTATAATTTTATTCATAATAATCTCTTACCTTCTGAAGATTTTTATAAGTTTTATGGTCATTCGCGTACTAGAAATGCATTTGCGAATCAGATCTATTTGGAAAAATTTCGACTTGATTGCAAAAAGTATTGTTTTGCTAGTAGATCACAGGGCTTGCATGAATGGTTTTTTGGGGTTTTTGATGGGTTTTTGGGGTTCTAAAAAATCTTGGGTTTTTGGGGTTTTCGGTATTCTGATATTCGCTTCCAGATCTTTTACCGTTATGCTCATGGAATTGGGTATTTGCTGGATCCACGCTTCATTGGTGATAAATTGGATCGTTCATTGCGCCATGAAGTTGAGGACTTTTTAATGAAATTTCACTGAAAGGCGATGTAATTTTCAAATGTTTGATGTCTAACTTTTATACTTATTACATAGGTATTTACGTTGGCAGTTTCAACGGCTGTGAAATATTGTCATTATCATGGCTCGCTTGTCCCCTTTTACATTAACGTCGTTCGTTTTATCGACAAATAATACATGTTTACTATCCTATTCTTTTGTATTTCTTGCAATAGTCGCGCTTACTTGCAATAAAATATTCATTCCACTTCAGTTCAGAATGAAAAATGTAATAATTTTTTGATGTGGCGCGAAGTGCCAGAAAATTTTGATGTTTTTAGTGTTTTCTAAGTTGAGTTCGCGACCCTTTTAGTAGTTGATGTTGTAGAAATTTAGTTGGCGCGAAGCTCTAATAAAATGTCATTTTTAGAATCTTACCGTCTAAAAAATTATACAGAAATTGTACCCAAAAACAAAGGAAGTAAAATAACAAATCTATCACGAAACAATTAGGTCCAGAAATTCTACGTTAAATGAGAAGATCAAAATTGGTTCATAGCACCAAAATACTTTGACTTGTTTGAGCAATTAATGTTGAAGTTTAAAAGAGGCAATAAGTTTGTAGCTTACAAGCCGGCGTGAAGCGCTGAAAAATTTGAAGGTTTTGCGTTCAGTTTAAATTGTGTGCAGTGTAAGAGCATGCAGAACAGAAAATCTTGATGCCGAAGCAAGGAATGGAGAAAATTACTTAGGCTGGTCAACTCTTCTACATATGCTTACATACTTAGGTAATGAATTAGGTGCGACACTCCAAAATTGCGCGAGGCGCCAGAAATTTCACGCATCGTTACACTTTGTAGATCAAAATCAGGCATTTTCAGACTATTGTTGAACCGTATTGATTGCAAAAGGCCAAAACTTTTAATTTTTTATGTTCTGTCCAAATTTCAGCTCTATCTTTGCCAGCGATAGGTAAATCGGTGCAGAAAATACATATTGTTTATCTTTGTCAACTATCTTAGAGAAACTAATCAATAAAAAAGAGCAGCAATCGGTGCAGCGTCTCGAACGCATTTTTGCATTACAAAAATTTTCCACAATGTGAACTGAGCTTAAAATTCTTTTTTACATCCCGACATTTCGGTTAACAAAAAACCCTAAATGTGAACAAACGGTGGTCAAGACAAGATTTTTGTACTTATCTTGTCTCATACATGCACATAGGGGGATGAAGGGTGAGGGAGGTATTACTTCCCTCTGAAGGGTCAAGCAGAATGATACTGTCCGGCGATTTTAAGCTTTCGGAACGTTTTCTGCATAATTTTTGAGGGAAAAAGCAGGGTAGTTAGGTAATATATACTGTCAAAAATTTTCCGTCGCCGGATCAACACTTCAGTGAAAGTGGGCTAGAAATGCTTTGAAAATGCGGTATTACTAGGAAATTACCACGTGTTATTAGGTATTACGTAGAGGCAGGGGTGTAACCAGGATTTTATTTGAGAGGGGGACGAAATTTTTTAAAGCCCTTCATCTCGAGAACCACTCGGAGATATACGAAAATAAAGGCATTTTTGAGCGTTTCTCGACGATATCTGATCCATATTGAAGGGAAAAATTTCGACTTTAAGCTTGTATTTAAATCTATTGTTTATCTATATGTACGACTAATTTCTCAATATCAAGTTCAAGCTTGACTCCAAAACATTTCGAAATTTTTATCTTTGCATTTAATTTTGCAATGCAGGAAATGATAAATCGGCGCGAAGCGCCGATAAAATCAGACAAGTCAAATCAGGGCATTCAATCAAAGTAAAAATTATAATAGAAAAAAAATAAATACGGTGCGAAGCACCGGAAAATTTTAGAGCCTGGTAGCTTAAAAGTGTGCTAAAAACGTATTTTGGCAGTGGTTTTAGTAGACTTGAAGAATTTTCAATTTTTTCTTCGGGGAACCTTTTGTGAAAAATAAAATTTTTCAAATTTCGAGGTGGAGCATGGGGGCCCCTCGCCTCCCGGCTGTTTACGCCCCTGCGTATACATAGGTGTTATCAAAGCATTTTTCTAGGCTGTTCCTGACCATTTTCATTGTTGAATAGTAAAAAAATGGTGAACTTTAAATTACTGTCGTGCATTTCTGGGATTTAAACCCCTGCCGACCACACCTGGGCGTGGGGGGTTCGGGGGTATGCACCACCCTAGAAACCAAAATACCCCCCAAAAATCAATTTTTTAAATTTTTTTTTGTTTTTTTCGCAATTTTTGTTGTCAATGGATAGTGCTCAATGAGGAACCTTGAAAAATGGTGTGTTTTCGCCCTACCACCATTTTTAAGGCCATTTTTTTACCTTTTAAAAATCTTGCCCCCCCCCCAATTTTCTTGCTGCCCACGTATGCTGCCGACCCTGACCCAGTAAACTGAAATAGAAAATAAAAATGGGAAGAGCTTATTGAACATTTGTATATTTTAAAATGAAAATGCGAAATTTTTTCTGTGAAACTTAGTTAAACGGCTAAACTGCCGAACATAGTTAGCTAGCCTTTAGGCTAAGCCTGGGCTAGTGTTCTTGTAGAATTAAGTTATAATTTTAACCATGTTTTCCCTGCAAATCAACGTTTGGAAAGAAAGAAAAATAATTATTTCTGCATCAAATTTCGGGGTTAGGCTGCAGTCTTTCACCTTGAACGAACTGCGGTGCAAAGGTGACCAATTAATTACCGAACAAAATATGCTCAACCGTCTTAGAACAAGGCGAAGTTTAAGTAATGCAAGCGATTATTTTTTACTTCATCCAGAACGTCTTTCCCCTACGTACAAACATTCATTGACTTATTTTGAGCTCTTTCTTTGGTGAAAAACATTTCTGAGTTTCAGTCTTCATCGTCTTTCAGACTAATGTAATGATGCTCATTTAATGTTTTACTGCTTATTAGTAATTTAGTTTCTGCTCTGTCTGGAAGCATTGAATCGACATTGTCTCGATAAACAAGCGGGCAGCTTTGCAACTTGATATGTTGCCGGCTAAAAAAGTCGGTCCGGGGCGTCCAAGAGTACATAAAAGACGAATCCGCGATACCAATGCACCGAAAGCCCCCTTAAGTGGATACGTCCAGTTCGTTGGTGCATAAAATCTCCATTTGTTCGATATGAGTTGATTCTAAGGATAAGTACACGTGACACTGATTTTTGAACGGTCGAACGTGACATGTCTTTACTTTGAAAAAATAAGCGTAGGTATCATTTCCAGCTAAATAGTAATTTTTGAAGAAATGGTCGATGGGCTGATTTGAGTTTCCTGGAGAAAAATGAATAAATATGTCATTTCATACCGTTTCGCTCGATGAATTTCCACTCCACATTAAATTGTCTCAAGGCGGAATTCTCCTTAAAAATTTAAAGGGACTTTGCATCCTAACGTTTTATTAAATGAAAATCTTTTTGCCAAAGCTACGAGCTTTGGTTAATCGATTTTTTTGATTATCTTCCTCGTTGCTTACTCCCTTCCCACCCGCTCATCCCATAAGGCAGCAAGTAATCAGTAGAATTGTTCGGAATTTTTCCGGAATCGGGACTTCATTTGTTTCATTTTACGTTTTACTCCTCATGTTAGCAAGAAAAGGACCAAAAATGTCATGGTCATTCATGTAACGGCTCGAAATTTCCTTTGGGATTTCCCGGCATACATGTAAGAGGGGGTCAGGGATAGTGGATCCCTTAACCAAAGTTGGCTGAAACAGGAAATTTTGAACAAAACGTTTTGTTTACTATTGGGTGTTTTTTGGCAGTTCCTGGCTAAAAATTATAGGTCATTTCTCCCTCCCCCACCTTCCCTGTAAATGGCCGAGGAACCCCACCTTTAATTTCAAGTCGTTACATGTATGCTTCCCGGCCATTTTCACGGGGATGACGAGACATGCACAGCATGAGAATTTTGGGGCGCCTTTTTTGGGCCCAAAAATGGTGGATAGCGTTAAAAACATCGTTTTTTGGTGTTTCTGACTATGCTATATCTTTCTAGAGCATAAAAATATTTATAGAAATTTAAAAAGAAATTTGAAAAAAATTGAACAAAACATAGTCAAAACATGAGTATATGGCGCGAAGCGCCGAAAATTCGACACTTTTGAGCAAATAGATAAATAAAAACGCTTAAAAAGCAGCTTTCCTACAAATTTTCAGGAAATTTTAGAAACTTTCGTAAAATCTCGAATTCTGGGAGGGTGAAAATTTTTCTACTGGGTTGAACTCCTAAGATCATATATGGGGGTGGCCTCCAATTCTTAGCCAAAAATAGCAAGAAAGTACCTAAAAATGGCCAAAAATAGCAAATTTTTCCAAAAATCGGGTGTCAAAAAATTCCCTGATTTTGGAGGATGGTAGGGGACGCTCTACTTCATGTTGAGGATTCCCCATAACCCTGTTATGTACATGTCTGGTCCATGTTGCTTTGTACTCATATGTTGGGTATCGAATCGATAAATATTTTTGAATTTAAATAATTTCATATAATGTTTTATTTGCATCGCATCAATTTGCCTGTAAAATCTCCCGGGATTATGTTTACTTGATACCTTGCCTTGGTCTTTCAATGAGCGCTATCTTATTTCAGTGGATAGGCGTCACGAAATCACAACGACTAGTGCGCCAGATTCTGACTTATCGGAGCGATTAGCGCTTCATACCTTAGCGACTGAATGGAAAAATTTGGATCCGAAGATCAGAAACGTTAGCAAATCAGCTATAAGTTTGAATAGTGCAAAAGCGCAAACATATCTCAAATAAGACAATGAGTTTTTACTAGCATTTTATGTCAGGGAAATCCTCAAGAAATCAGACGATCTATCATATGTTATGTATATTATATTATATCGTTCGTAAATGCAATATACATACATACATTGTAAAACGACATTTTCCCGCAGTATTCTGCATTTTCGGGTCATTTCTGGAACTTCTGAGAAAAGAATTTAAAAAATAATAGATTTTAAGTTTATAATCAATTCTCATGGTTTAGGAAACGTATATGGCTCAATGAAGAATCAACCTTTATAATTTTATCTTTTGGCTGTTTTTTGTTACAAAATGTGTTGGTCTAGCGCTAAAGGAAACTGTTTAATATGAAATGATAGAAAGATATAGTGATGTTCTCTAGAGCTGTGCCGGGGCCAGGCCTCGGCGCCGGGGCCGGGGCCAATGTTAGAATTGATTATAATGTAGAAAATTGATAATGTTTTGGGCAGATTTACCTTCAAGCTCAATTTCAAGCAACACCACAGATCTTGCTAATTCAAATCTTTATTTCATTATGCCAGGTTGGTGCAAATTTCTAGTTAATAATCAAAATTGGCATATCTTAAATTGCAATTCATATAGACGAGTTTTCCAGCTTGCTTGGTAGCAGACAGCTACGTCTATCAGAGCAAATAGAAAAATAAGCCTAAAAAAGTGCAAAGTAAAGCACATTGAAAAATGCATCCAAGTCAGAGGAGTTAAATCCATACATGGGCAGCTGAAAAATTCTGGGGTTCCAAAATTTTTCGAAGTCAAAAAGTCCCTGATAATATATGGTAGGGCGAAAAAACACCGTTTTCTTGCATTTCTCAATGAGAGCTATCCATTAGCATCAAAAAATCGCAGAAAAACAAAAAATTCTGAAAATCAATTTCTGGGGCGTCTAGCAGATTTTTTTGGGGAGAGAGTGTGAATTCTGGGGGATCCAGACCATAGGTGGGCAGCACCGAAATTTGGGGAGCGTCGAGCACTATCCAATGGCATCAAAAAATCGCTAAAAAAGCAAACAAAATTTAAAAAATTGAATTCTGGGGGTTATTCCATTTTCTAGGGGGTGTTCATAACTCCCAATCCCCCCCTACACGCCCACGTCCCAAGACCCCCCAATGCCCATGTTCTGATATATCTTGTAATCCCAACAAATATTAACGCTTGACACTCATATCTACTAGTAAGAATATATATATACATAAGGGGTAGGGTAGGGTCGTACTATGAGCACGGTAAAGCACGCTTTTCTTGGCCCCGGCCCCGGCAAAAAAGGCGGCCCCGGCACAGCTCTGATGTTCTCTAAAGGAACCACTTTTTGTTTTTTGCATCTACGCACTGTACAGCCAACCCAATCTTTAAAGTTATATAATCAGAGCAATCTCCCGTCAGAGTCCCATCTTACGCCATTTAATTTCACGATTTTTTTAGTCTTAGAGAAAAATCGATCAAAGTCAAAGCTAAAAACCACCAAAATTCAATTGGGAACTAAAAAACCATGAAACTTAAAGAACCATCCTCAAAAGCTGTGCTGCATACATAGTTTGCAGCGGAAATATGTTTATTGGACTAAGATACGCATATTTTGAAAAAATTTTAGTTTTTGCCTATGTTCTCTTTTATTACATCAAATTTATAAAAAATCGATAATTTTGTCCAAGTTATATTAAAAGTTCTCTAATTTTTGTAAAGTAAGTCTTTGACTCGCATAAATAACTCTAGCTGAGCTTCTTATACACACCCTTCAAGAAACAATGCTAACTGAAACACTTCAATGAAATTAATTTTGTTGCCATGGCAACATATTCTTAGCATTGTTATTTTAGGCTGCAGTTGTTTTTTTAGGTCACAATCGAAGTTTTGTGGGATTTTTGGTGAGAGTTCTTATACTTTCGGGAAAATAAGTATCGGGCTTCACATGAGATTTCACGAGGAACATTCCTACCGCGTTTTATAAAAATCGGCGCTGGTTTTTTCAGGTTGCAACTGGTTTTTTATTAGATTTGACTTTGAAGCATACTGTAGCTCTATGGATAAGATATGGCAGCTAAATTTTTTTGAGAACAGCCTGCACAGGCGTCCATCGTGAAAACTTAAAATATACCTACAAATATGAATACGGGTAGAATTACTGACTCGTTAAAAATGCATGAACAATGCGCATAAAAGACCAGGCACGTAGCTGGACTTGTGAATGTGGAAGTTTAAAATGTAGAAGTCGGATATGTCAACAACTATTTGTAGATCGACAAAAATAAAGGTGTTCTTGAGCGCTTCTCAGCGAGCTCTACGTAATAGACAAAAAATTTTGAAAAAAATTTAGAAAATTATTCCGACTCCGCTTGTTCTCAAAAGCCGTTTCGTATAAAATAGCCACACAAATGATTTCCTTAGGTTAAATACAAACTCGACCTTGCTGAAAAATTATTCAACTTCTATACTTTATTCAGATAGGCTACAAAAGCAATATGGAAAATGTATAATTCTGTGTAATGCGTCCGAAAATTTTGACTTATTCCTTCATTTTATACTCAAACTTGGCCTGTTTCGAAGACAAGTTATAAAACACAATGAAAATGGCGCGAAGCGCCGAAAAATCTGGGCCTAATAGCTTAAAAGTATGCTAAAATCTATTCTTGCGATTTTTCAAATGGGTATGCTTCAAGAATTTTCAATTTTCCTTTGTGAGACCCTTGTAAAAAATACTCGTACTTTCGAACTTTTGGGGGACTAGTCCCCTGCTCATATCTCAAGTTTATGTGTGATTCGGAAAGAAATCAGGCCTCAGTTCTAATCTACATAGCACAGTTCTTTCAACAGTATAATATCATGGGCCATCTCCTCTCGCTTACTGAGAAAAGGCTTGTTTTTTTATTTCCAAAATCCACCGGTTTTTTTAGAAGACAGCACTATATGCTCACTTTCTTCTTATTCTCGCAATATCAAGTTTCCAGTGTCGCGATTGTTTCCATTTGTTTTCATTTTAAAAAAATGATGAAGAATCATTTGGTTTTTTGGATTAAGTCTAAAATTAGTACCGCTTCTTGAATTAATTGAAACAACTATACGTAACAAATGATAATTTTAATTTTTGGGAACGTTTTGGCTTTCGAGCTTAGGAACGTGGGAAACAAATTCAAATTTCGTTTTTTCCTACTTTGATTGCATTTCTTAGTTTTATCGTCTGCAGAACTATATCGTTCAATCGGAAAAAGAACGGATCAGGTATCGGCGTGAATTAGAAGAATACAAGAAAAGTGACAGTTATAAGCAATTCGTTGAAAAACTAAAAGGTGAAGGTTCGCTGCCTTTGTTTAGCCTGTAGGTTTATCTTGTTCAAATCGGCAAGAATTCTTTGAAACTCACTAGAATCCCTATTCTGACTTGTTTTTTACCGACACATTGCTTGTACCATATATAATTTTTATATATACTCATATATAATTTTTTTAATGTTTTTTGTTACATATATAATACATATGTACAAGCGCAACCCCAAGTTTCTTGAAGGACTAAATTTCAATTTTAATTAGTTCTTTAGAATTAGGATATGGTCGAAATTTCTCATTTAAACGTTAAGCTTTGTAATCTTTTAATTATACATCTAATATTTATTCTAGTGGTCGCTAAACATTCCTTATGGCTATTTCTATATAAACAAATTTTATTAATCTGCTGACCTGAGTTGTTATCAGACATGCGCAGAGGGAAGGGGTGGGTGAAATTTTAAAGTGCTTTTGCTTGGGCCTACCTTTGTTTAGCTCAAAAATTGTTAATAAGAGTCAAAAACATCTTTTTTGGCGTTTCTGGCGATGCTCTATCGTTAAAGAGTATAAAAACATTAAAAGTTTCGAAAAATAAAAAATTGAATAAATTGAACAAAACGTAGTCAAAAAATGAGTACATACGTGGCGCGGCAAAGCGCTGAATATTTGACACTTTTGACCAGATAGAGGGTTAAAATCGCTTGAAACATTATCTTGCTTACGAATTTTTTTCGGAGTCTTGAAAAATCGCTAATTCTCCGGAAGGGAGTGAAAATTTTTCTGGGGGTTAAATCCTTCAATTTCTAAGATAATGTTTATATGTTATACTTGAGTGTTCAGTTTTTTATTGAAGACTAATTCTTTGGTATTCCTTAATAGCTTAGAAGGACGAGAGTTCATTAAGGGCATCATTGATGTGGTGTGGTCATACATGTAACAGGGGGTGGGGATCCCCTACTCATGGTTGGTCGTCCCCACTTCCCCCAAAGCCGGACTGTTTTCGACCCCCCCCCTGATTTTTGGAAAAAATTAAATTTTTGGCCGTTTCTAGACTTCTTTTGAATGACCTTTCTCCCACTTAAAAATGGCCGGGAGTGACTCTGATACCCAAAATCTCGAGTCGTTGAATGTATGAGTGTATAGTCATGGCCTCTAAAAAATCACTTCTCGTGTTTTTGCATATATTTATTGTGCAAGCACCCCAGTCCAGAAATTTATATAATCAGAGCAATCTCCCGTCGATGCTCCATCTTTCGCCTCTTAGTTGATTTCATGGATCTTTTTAGTCTTATAGAAAAAATCGATCAAAGTCAGAAATAAATAAAAACTAGCAAATTCCATTTGGGAGGTAAAAAACCATGGGAACTAAAAAAACCACCCCTCAAATCTTATGCGAAGTGCGTGGTTTGCAGCGTAAATTAGTTAGTTGACCTAACATGATCATATTTTTTGAAAAAAATTCATTTTTTCCGATATTTCCGTTCATTTCATCACATTTATATAAAGATCAATAATTTTTTCTGAATTTTATTAAAAGTTCTATAAATTTCACAAATGAAGTCTTCGTGTGATAAAAGCAACTCTAGGTAAGTCTCTTCTACATCCTCCAGAAGAAATCAGTGCAAAATGATGCAACTTAATGAAAAGTAATTTCGTCGCCATGGAAACGTATACTTAGCATTGGTCTTTTATTAGATTACAGTGGTTTTTTAGGTTACAATCGAACTTTTTTGGCAGTTTTAGGGTTATTCCCATTTTTTGTGAAAAAGAAGTATCAGGCATCATGTAAACTTCTACGAGGCACATTCCTGCTAAGTTTTATAAAAATTGGCACTGGTTTTTTTTAGGTTACAACTGGTTTTTTTAGGTTTAACTTTGAAGGTATACTGTAACTATGTGGATGACAAAGGACAACTAAATTTTTTTCTGACATCAGTCTGCAAGGGAGTCTAACGTGAAAAGATAAAAGATTGCAGCAAATATGAGTACGGGTAGAAATACTGACCCTCAAAAATGCTTTAAAAATCATACAAATTGCAATTTTTCGGAACTTTTCGACAAATTTATATCTCAAATTTCTGAATGATCCGGAAAGAGGTCAGGGTTTAGTTGTAATCCTCACGGCATTGTTTGTTCGCCAGTATAATATCATCATTCATCTTGTCAGAAATTCAGATTGATTTTGAAATGGTTAGCGAATATGCTTTCAAACTGCAAAAATGGGTATTATGTAATGTGTATGTAGTTATATATAAGAATAAATAAAAGAGCGATCTCATTTAAACTTTCGATTTGAGAATTTTTCGAAATGTTTGTTGCATAAGCTTAATCCAGTAGATAGTCAAAAATGGTTCAATGAACCTGCTGTGCTTAAGCGGAATAGCATTTCTCGCCCTTTTTATTTTGCGTGGAATTGTTTTGGTGAGGGTTTTTTCGAATTTTGGCATTTCTGTTCGGAAATTCGCTTCTGCTTTCTCAATTTCATAAAGCCTAAAATGTCTGCCTATTAATAACTATTTGTGGTGCAACAAGATGGCTTTCACACCACCAAGGAAGTCAATCAATTACTGAATATTATTCTTAAAAAATAACGGACAACTGAGAAATTACGACGACAATAGTCACAAATTATAAAACATGCATATCGATACATAATTTCGCCAATTTATTCAGCTGGTGGTGTGGGTGCCTCGTCACCATACATGATCTTGGGGGGTTCACTTCCTAAATGAATTTTCACTCTCGCAAAAAAATTTTTCCCCCTTCCCCCAGAATTGGCGTTTTGTAAAAGTTCTCAAAAAATTTCTAAAAATTTGTAGAAAAGATGTTTTTTAAGCGTTTTTTGGCTATCTATTTGCTCAAACGTGCCGAATTTTCGGCGCTTCGCGCCAGTATACTCATGTTTTGACTAAATTTAGATCAATTTGGTCCGGCTTTTTTATTTTTTTAATTTTTCTCGGTTTTTATGTTCTATATAGAGGGAGCATCGTCAGAAACGCTGAAAAACGATGTTTGTGACGCGTACCTACCATTTTTGGACCCAAAAAGGCACTTTATAATTCCCCCCCTCCCCAGTATTCCCATGCTGTGCATGTATGCTCGTCACCACACATGGGTATGGGGTCTGGGGTCTGAAAAACCCTTGAAATGGATAGACCCCAAAATTAATTTTTTGTTGCTATGTTTTAGCGATTTTGCCCCCATCGTACCCCAGAATTTGGTTGCTGCCCATCTATGCCCGTCGCTCCTCTTAATTCCACGGATGACTTAAAATTTCTCGGATTACCTTTGTTTCAGCCTAATTTTCTTGCACTTTTTTAGAATCTAGAAAAACCAATGCTCTTCGCGTAAAAAGATCGGCAGCGACTTCACGCGATAGTGGTCCTAAAACAAAATTTGATGACGAGACCTTCGCTGGGGACGTACCGATTTTTACAAAAGAGTTTTTAGATCACAACAAAGGTACGAAAAAACTTATTAAGATTAGGGTAAATAATATTGTTAAGAGCGGGACAAGATTGCATTGTTATCGGTCGAGTTCTTGATGTGCAGCTCTTCCTTGTTATTAAACATATCAAGAAAAAAGGCGTTGTTGTATATATGTGTGCATATTCTAAAAAAATTCAACATCGAAGTGTAAACAGAAAAGTGGGCAATTTTTATCTTTGCATGCGGTGTTTTGATAAATCGAGCTTACATGTAAACAATGTAATACGTAATTGTAATTGAATGATGTTTTAGCTTAAGTGATTTTCATTGTTCTATTTTCATCATTTTTTTATTTTTTTAATCATTTTTCGCATTCGTCAAAAGTAGACATGCTGAACGTGGAAATACTGGGGAAGTGAATTTTGAAAGTACCTTTTCTGGGCTCAAAAACGGTGGTGTATGCTTTGCAAAAACAACGTTTTCTGCGTTTCTGACTATGCTCTATCTTTCTATAGCAACATGCAAGATTTAGAAAAAATATCGAATAAATTGTACAAAATATAGTCAAAAAATGGGTATACGGCGCAAAGCGCCTAAAATTTGACACTTTTGAGCAAATATGCGTGTAGATTGCTAAAAACGCTTCAAATAGCACATTTTCTTTTAATTTTTTGAAAACTTTTGTTGGGATGTCCTGGGGCAGGCTTCTTATCCGGGGCGCCTCGGAGCCGGGGCAAGTTGTTATGCATACTAATGTATGCTGACCCTATAAGTGTACACTTAAAATTATAAGGTACTTTTTTACATTAGTACTTAATCATATAAATGTGAAAAGGGGATTAATTTCAGGTTTCTCACCGGATAACGGTTATGAATTGAAAGCTTAAGAAGTTAAAGACGGTTTGAAAAATATCAGTGGTGCACGTGATATTGAATCAGTTCAATTAAATGACAATTATTAGCGATAAGTCATAAATGTGCAAGTGTCTTCAGATTTTCAGAACTTCATGACTTATTTCCGAGGAGGTAAAGAATTGCGAGGTAATTTTGAAGTTCGACATAGAATACCCAAATCTCTTAGGGTCTAAAGCTCTCAAATTAATGAATGATGTCAGTTTTTGAGAAAAATATATTTTTTTGTGATGCTATGTGCTCGTCATTTTATTTATGGTAAAAATCAATTTTTCCGTCGAGAAGCCTAACAAAGTATAAGCATTTCACTTCAAAGCCTGTATTTTTATATTTAACATTATCGCTGTTGTTCCAATTTCCACTTTAAAAGTTTATCAATTTTCAGTAAAAACTATTAATTTATCTATTGATTTTATAAAGTGCATTTCTTGGATTTGAGACTCGCGATTCTACATTCTCTATTCCGAATCAGTCGCGTCTTTTTAGCTGTATTAGGCCATAAAAATCGTGGATATACAAATTTTAAACATCTTTTTATTGCCAAGATTGTGGCTGATGCGATAACTATTCCCGATAGCACGAGCTTGATTTTCAAGAAATTCCATAAAATTGTGAATTACGAAACAATATTCATATATGATTTTAGGTCAGGACACCAAGACCTGCGATCACAGCATCGAATCTAGCTTCCTTCTTAAGCTGATCCTTTACTTAATTTTATGCATTCCGTCCAGTGCTTTTTTTTGTACAAGGTCCGTTTGTACATGTACAAAGATGGTTCTCAAAAGTCTTTGTACATTTTGTACATACAAATTTTTGTGTACTATAATATAGGAAAGTAGCGATTTTAGTGTGGTAAAACAGGATTTTCGATCTTTGGTAGTGTATTTTAGCTAATTTCTGGGTTTCTGACGCTAAAAATTACTAACAATTGTCTCAAAACGGCGCGAAGCGCCGAAAAATTTGACATTTTTCCATTTTAAATGCAAATCCTGCCATTTGAAACATATTTGACAAACAAATTTTCATTTCGGCGCGAAGCGCCGAAAAGTTTCGGGAATCTTGCACCTTTTTACAGTTTTTGTCTTCCAAAAATCTTTGTACATTTTGTACACACAAATTTTTTGGTATTATAATATCGTACAGTAGCGATTTTAGTGTGGTAAAAAACAGAGTTGTTCGACTTTTTGGTAGTGTATTTTAGCTAATTTCTGGGTCTCTTAGGGCAAAAATTACTAAGAATCGTCTTAAAATGGTGCGGAGTGCCGAAAAATTTGACGTTTTGTCTTTTGAAATGCAATTTCTGCCATTATAAAGATATATAGAACACACAATGCGCCGAAAATTTTCGCGAATTTCAGACCTTTTTTGCAATTTTTGTTTTCCCAAAAATCTTTGTTTATGTACAAAGACGGTCCCGAAAAGTCTTTGTACATCGGGAAAAATCTTTGTCGAGTACAAAAAAATACTGATTCCGTCTCTTCAGAGTTAACAGATCATCGAATTTCATTTATACGATCTGACACAGAAAAAAAAATTTATTCGTCATCAGATTTAGGCTATTTACTTCCAGATTAAATATAAAATTAATAAATTAATCATCAATGTATCAATGATACAATAATAGTAATATTAATAATAAATATTAATAGATTTATTGATAACTAATTTAAAAGTAAAGCGAATACTCTGAATTTAAATTGGTTAAGTTGGGTCCAAATCTACGGGTACATTTGAACTATAGAAATAATTTAACGATCAAATTTTACCTTTTGAATTCGTCAGTATTCTGAAATATACATACCATTTCTTTGGTTCCTCATAATTTCCAAGATTGCGTTTGATAGAAAATCTTAGAGTTTTGCAATAAATCACAAATGTTTTAGCCCCGGCCGCATAAGCCGCGGCACCGGGGCCCCGGCTTGGAACATCCCTAAACTTTTGGAAAATGGCAAATTCTGGGGCTGGGGTGGAAACTTTTTTGGGCGGGGTTGGAAACCATACATGGGCAACAAGGAAATTCTGTGGGGGTTCGATGGGTCCGAATGGCCAGAAACAGCTCACGCTCATGTATAGTGGAATGGAAACAAACTTCCTTCCAACCCCCAAGGTTATATATGGTCGAAACGATCTAAAGTATGCGTCATTAATTCCATTGTACATTGTGAATAGCTTGATATTTCCTAAATTCATTGCTTAGACTGACCATCCAATTTTGGGAAAAATTGTTTTGAAAAGTTCAAACTTATGAGATTAATATTCCGCACAAAAATTGTCTTGATGTGAAAATTTTTTCCGTACGAATTGCTACCTTGCTTCGAAATTCATAGAACGTGAAGCTGAGGTTCGACGATTGCGTACTGAAGTCGTTCGGTTAGAAGAAGAAGAGCGTGCTTTGAAGAATAATGTGAACCAGCTCAGATTAGCTTGGGACCAATCTCAAAATGATTTGCGCGCGCAGAAAGAACAAAAGGCAATGCTTTCTCGTCAGTATAATGCATACAGTAAAGTTTTACTGAGTGCCTTCGCGAAACTGCCTCTTCCTGGTGAGTGTCTGGCGATTTGATCGTAAATAGCGCTTATACCAGGCATGGAAGGGTTCAAAATTCTATAGGGGTTAGGTAGTCGACACAAATGGGCGAGAGGGAAGGGGTTTGTGATCTGACCCCCGAAGATCCGGTGGACCTCCCAAAGTCGATAGACCCATCAGAATTGGATTTCTGGCACGTCTTATGGTATTTTTGCGGTTTTACATCAATCAGACCCCGCAGCCCACCCCCTAATTGGTTTCTGCTCATGTATTTTTTTCTCGTTTTATTTTTGATTGGGAGGTGAGGGGAATAATCACCTTCATTTTATGGCCAATAATGGCAAAAAACACGTAAAATGGCCTAAAAACACAAGTTTTTCCTAGAAATGAGTCTTTGGTGGATGGAGGAGACCGACTCTGATTTCCCCATCTCCTTCTCTTAAATATATGACTCATTCTTTCTCTGTTGGCACATGCTTACCGGAGGCTTGTTGATATATCCCGCTAACAGGACTTCTGAAAAGCATATCACTCACTTATGCCATTTCCGTACCAGAACGTACATATTACCCGAGCCGTGAAAAAGCGTCAAATGACGTCTAAAAGTATAATTTTAAGTACATAAGCTTATTTTTTGAGCAGCATACTAATCGATTTATTCATTCAGACATTTTTCCCTTATTTTGTAAATATTCGATGTTACTGGTCATTCTATTCGTTCTTATTTTTCATTTTATCCATGGAAATTAACCATAAATATTCATGAATAATAAAATTCGACGAATTAAGTAGGTACCTATCAAAATTTGACATTTTATCTACGCCCCCCCAGGAAACTCGATTTACCCCTCTTAGATCTTTTGACCGTGTGCATGTACGACCTTCACGTTTCGTTTAATGGTCTTATTTTTACTATGACTTGATTTATGTACGTGCAGCTTTCAATTTCTTCGCATATTTCAACTTTTAATTTTTTGCTATACGCCAATGATTGCAGATGAAGTTGGCCAGCTTCAAAGTTCGTAGTCTTGAGGCTTTCAGCTGTAGCGATCGGCATGATCTCATACATTTATATGCATGCATCATCTGGGGAGGGATTCGGGGGTTTCATCCCCCAACAAAAATTTTCACCCTCGCAAAAATTTTTTCACCCTCTTCCAGAATTGGCGATTTTTCATGAAATTTTCCTGAAAATTCGTAGCAAAAGTGCTTCTTTAAAGCGTTTTCAGCTCTCATTTGTTCAAAAATGTGGAATTTTCGGCACTTTGCGCTATATACTCATGTTTTGACCTATATATCGCTGAATTTGTTTGACTTTCTAAAGATTTTTTTTCCGAAATGTTTTCATGTCTTTATGCTTTAGAAAGATAGACCATTGTCAGAAACGCCAGGAAACTGTTTTTGACATGTATCCACCATTTTTTTGGCCCAGAAAAGGCACTTTTTTATTTGTGTGCAAGAATTAGTAAAAAACAAAGTCTCATTGTTCAAAACATATATAGATATGCACAGTTTGCAGCTTTCTGCGATGCGTTTTTTGAAGCTACATTTTCATACGCCAGGAATCAGTTCTTTTGCAAAAGGCTTTGTGTCACAGACAGACTATTATAATTTTAAGAAAGTGATTAAAAACTATAGTCTATGTATGTCACGATACCTTGTACGTGCAAATCAGTTTTCAGCGCTCAGGCGGAGTACTACAAAAGTGGTTTATAGGCAGGCTACAGTAATGCGATTCGGCCTAGTAAAACTTGATTTGCTTATCAATTGCTATGCACAGTGTCAAGATTAATGCTTCACTTTAAACCGCTTTTGTAATCGATTTACGTTGAGTCAAAAATTGTGATCATGCACAAGGTTTCGAGAAATAGACTATAACTCACGATGATAGTAAGGTCAGTCCGTAAATTTTTTTGATTGTTTATGCCCTCGAACGACAACACTAGTATGACATGTGGAAATTATGACTTTTAAGGGCGTTTTTAATTTTAATAGTTCTGTGAAGGTGGTGATTATGTAACTATACATCGAAAACTATGGTCATATTTAGCGTGATGTAAATATTATCCATTTTCAAATTCTTCAACAGGTTTCGACAATGCTTTGACGCCAACCAACTTGGACAGTTATTTGAGCAAACTCAACGAATTAGTTACACATCCATCGGCCGATAACCAAAATATTTTGATTAAAGCCCGAGATCTTGCTAAAAAGATAAAGCTGCCGCAATTTTGATGTATTATGATTAAAATCTTCCGTATGAGATGACTTCTTTTACTGTCTTATAAATTACGCCCATGCTTTTTTAAAAAAATTATGGAACTAGCAAAGATGGGCCGTTTTGAATTGAACGGGTTATATTCTGTAGTAAATTTATATGTTCGTTTTTTATTCAGTTACTCATTGTTTTCTTGTACCCAATTCGACGTGTGATTTTGGCTTGATTAAAATTTTAGTTATCCACACAAATACTTATGCATATATGTACCTACTAGAGATGTGCCGGGGCCGCTCTTTTTGCCGGGGCCGGGGCCTGTACAAAACATATACCCTATACTTACTAAGCTATACCAAACATCCACATTATTTCTATACTGACCTAACATCCTAGTATTACTATTGTAAGCAATTACATATTGCTTTAATGAATTGACGACTTAAAAATAAGCAGATAAAAGAGATAAACAAAAAATTAATAAATAATTGTGAATATAGCTGTTAGGCATAGAAAACAATAAGCTAAGCTGAACTGAATAGCTGATTCTATGAAAGAAATAGACGAGCAAAACGATACAAAAGATTACGATTACATTGCACGAGAAATAAGTAACCCAGAGATTAACTACACGCTTGAAAAACTTATCTCTAGAATATCAACAAAATCATAGGGGCGAAAAATGCTTGTACGACGAAAAATCATTTATCAAGATTAGGGAACATGCATAATCAAATTAAAATAATATTTAAAAAATTAATTGAAAACCACACAAAAATGACATTTGCTCTATTATCTGGCGCACAGCGCCCGAAATTAGTGAAAAATCGCATATATTAAAGCAAACGAATTCTATCTGGATGATAAAATAAGTTGCCGTACCCTAGCATTTTTTAAGGTACATAAGTACATACATCGATTTATAAAACAATTTTACAGACACTGGTGAAAGTCCCTTGCATTTTAAACTTTATTGTCTAAGAATTATCGGTCAAAAATTGTTAATTGAGCTAAGCTATTCAAGAATGTATCGAATTGTTTCAATGCTCACTCAAATCTTGATTATTAGATTACCTGAAGCGAAACACAACAGTAGCCTAAGCTTAGTTTTAACGAAATTTAGCTTATTTTTGCGAATAAATAAATATTATGTTGCGTAATTCGGCAAAAAAGATTAATTTTGTTCGATTTTCATTAATCTTTCATCGTTTTTACAGGCCCCGACGCCGGGGCCAGCCTGGCCCCGGCCCGGGGCCCCGGCGCCGGGGCCTGGCACATCTCTAGTACCTACTGTTGAAGCCTTAAAGTTCACGGCTTACGGAAAATTCGCCCCCCCCCCGTATTACTCCCAACCATACGTGGGCAGCAAGAAAATTCTGGGGGGGTCCAAGATCTTTTGAAGGTCAAAAAATGGCCTTAAAAATGGTGATATGGCGATAAAAACACCATTTTTCGACGTTTCTCATCAAGCACTATCCATTGGCATCAAAAAATTGCGAAAAAAACGAAAAAAATTTTCAAACATTGATTTCTGGGGGGTCTTTTGATTTCTGGGGGGGGTCTTTTGGTTTCTGGGGGGTCCAGACCTCCCCCCCCAGATCCCCCCACGCCCATGTGTGCTCCCAACTACAACTCGCCCCCCCCGCCCACAACTCGCTCCCACACAACTCGTCACCCACAACTAACCCTCAATGGAATCGTAATTGCAGTCAAACCATGGAGGATTTGGTTGGACCCTAAAAAGCTGAAAACCCAGCAGATTTTAATTTTTTAAAATTCTTTTGTGATTTTCCGACGCCAATAAATAAAGCTAAATAAGGTATTTCCCATATCACAATTGTTCTCTCTCGGCCTTTTTTTGTCTTGCCTGCATATGGACACTCAATCCAATCCAAAATGTCAATCAGCAAGGTCACCAGCTAATTCTAGGAGGTGGTCAGATGGGAAAAAATTCTGGGGGATTGGGGCAATGTTTTTTTGCACAAGGTTCCTTTGTTTGACGTGTACTTCTTATAAAGTACTTTATTTTTATTCCATTGGACCTACCCCGATTTCTAAGCGGAGAAAGTATACGAACAAAAAAAGAAACGTTTTTTCCACCATACACTAAATTTTAAAAAAATCTGAACCTAACTCCCCATTGAGAGTAAAGGAATTTAGTTTGTAGCCTTTGAATTGAAGTACGTTTGTATGCGGAAAACTTTGTTCCGCAAAATATTAAAGATATTTACAAATCTACACCCCCATAAATCAATATACGTTCTTTGACGCAATTTGCTATGACGTGTAGCGCATAAAACGTTTTTTTTTCAAATTTAATTTATCCCGACTTATAAGCGGGAAAGTCGGCAGAGAAATCTTAGACAAAATCTGTTTTTTACAACATCCACTAGAGTGTAAAGTTTAAACCCCTAGCTCTAAGGCCGTATTGAGCGTTCGAAAGTTTGCTGGTAAGCAGAAAGTAGCTCATAAATCGTAATACATTTCTATCAAAAAAATTTCTTAGAACTGATAGCCGGAGTTGTTGGCAGACATAAGCAAGTAGAAAACCCAACCAAAATGTGTTTTTTCAACCATAGATTTTCATACTCTTTACGCTCCCACTTGAGATCTAATGATAAATTCAATAAACATCAAATACTGTTTTAAGAGAATTTCATTCTCTGAAATTCTATATTATTAAACAAGAAGGCGTTTACGCTATATTGTCTAAAAATGTCCTCAACAAGCACCAAAAGTTTTTAGGTATGTTATAACGTTACGCCAAAACATTGAATGCTTGGAGCACTTAACACCCAGGGTGTTAATTTAACCCTCTGATGATTAGTTAAACCTAGGGTTAAATTTCATTCAGAAAGGATAAAGTTATCCCTGGGGTTAATTTAATCCTGGGGTTAACCATAGTCTGTTTCAAAATTTTTGCGAGATTTTTTACAGTAAAGTGATCCGAAAGCACGAATCCAGCTAATCAGCGTAAGGGCTTTCATCCGGTTGGCTATCCTCTATTGCGCGTTATTTGGATCTAAACCTTGTGCTTTGGCACTCTGGGTCAGTCTTGCTCATATAGTCTGTTTCACACAACTACGGTCATAAATTTTATTATCCCCGACATAAGTTGACAGATTGCAATTATTGCATTGATCTGATATCCATATAAAAATCGTAACCCTCGGCTTATTGTCCTTGAAAATTCTTAGAATTTATGCACGAATGCATGTGAAACAGACTATAGGAGCTGTGAGACCGCAACTGGCAAGATCGAATTACATATTTCTCGCTGTGAAGCGGCTGGCAATACCGATAGACCACTTGGGGAAGCGGCTGCGAGATTCTTAATGCTACATGGCTTATTATACAATTAGCGAATCAGTGCGAGAGGCGGGTACTAAGAAACTGCTCTTTGACGATTAGCTGTATTGTCACTACTGCTGAATCACCTACATACTGTAAAATCAGTCTTAAGAATTTCGATACAGACTATAACCCTAGGGTTAATTTAACCCACGGGTGATAGTCTGTTTCATTTAACTTTAAGGTTTTCTCTTGAATTTAATCCGCTTGAATTAGGTCACAAAAGTAGTTTAAACTTTCAGTGCAGGAATGCTGTTTATCAATAGCAACTGCCTCACCGTAACTCAATATTCTCAAGAATATCACAACTTTCTGTTAGTTTAAATCACTTTTGTAGGCACTTTAAATTTTTTCAAAAGCCTTAAAGTTTCAAATAAAACAGACTATAGTTAACCCCTCCCATTCGGAATCCGGGCCGTGAAGATGTAATCCTGGTTTCTACAGCTTTTTCGCAGTTTAATTAAGTATTTTAACGAGGATCAAGTGCAAATGTCCTAAACCTTGACATTTTAATCGTATTAAATTACCGAATGTAGCTCGCTCGTAAATTGAGTGATTGTTGATTGGATTGCAATTTGAAATGTGGAAACTATCGGCAGTAATAGGAGTTCAGAGTTAACATCAATTTGAAGCGCAGAGACGCTATTACTGTGCGAAAGGCCAACACTTATATTGTTTTAGATTCTCTTACTCGTACTATAGTCTATTTCACCTAAGTTTGGGCATAAATTTATAGATACAATAGCCGCACTATGTCTACAAAATCAACATAGGAACAGATGTATTCACCTTCGGGATTTACTTAGGTACCTAAACTGCTCTCAATGCTGGTCCCAATCGCATAGTCACCGAATAACTTCGATTCTCTGGACCCCTGTAGACCTACGGCTTCAACTCCCTCAGTCCTAATATTGCTGACCGCTTTAAGTCGGGAGTTTCAGCAGCTACGCCCTAAATCTTAACACTCGTACCTACCTGAATCCCGGAATGCCGCGAGGTCACTTGACCTATCTCAACCCAGCTCAAGTTGATAAATTAACTTGTTTTCAAAGTTTACACTTGTCTTGAAATTTTTTTGGTTCCTAATGAGTGCAGCACTCTAGACCTTAAATACAGCAACAGCGAGCTCCCATTTGGTCAATCATCATAAATAATTAAATTAAGTTTTTGGCTAATTTTAGGGTTGAGAAAAGAATATTGAATTTTGACCGAAATAAATAATTAAAAGTATTCACCTTCTCCTATCCACCAAAATAACAGAAGTCCTCGACGTAGGGAAAGCCGACCAACCTCACCCTCGGTATAGCAAACCCCTGGGTGGGTTTTATAATTTTATTCGGAAATGTACACACGGCAGTAGCCGGGAAGCAAAAACAAAATATCACTAAACGCTATTTGCCATGGAATCATACCCTGAAAAATAATACGGCGACTAACATGAACCAATTCACTAATATCAAATTTACATGTATCAATTGGCGTCAGTTGACGCGCACATAAAATAAAAATGAACGATATTATTGATTATGCAAATACTAATATGGAACAAGAACATGAAATAATACGATACACGCGTTTTACTAGGATGATAATAATAAGGCAATGAAATCGAACGTTCAATAACTCTTACAAAAGTAAATTACTGATGTTTGCATATGCGTAACTCTCGTTTACCGGACAAGTATCTAAAATGATTTTGTAATAAAAATTAGGGATTTATTTGAGAACTGAAGGCATAGCCACGAGCTCACCCATCCGCAGATGTCTACTAGAAAATGGCTATGTTAACCGATACAGTACCAAGCTGTTGTTGGATGGAATACGCGAACTAATGGCAGATGTTCGCACCCTGTAACTCTCGTAGTTACACTCCCCGCGTTTCGGAAAAAATTCGAAACGCAGTATCGAATTTTCCAAAACAAACGGCGGCTGAGTGCGCTTCAAAATAAGCAATCGTATCTACGATCCTCACGGCCAGACGTTTTAATAAAATGAATAATGACGTAGGCACGTCATAAACACGAACATCGTGCATAAACGTCATGGTTTATCACGGTCAAAACACGTGCAATGGACTTTCGCACGGTTTGATAACTTTTATCCACTTCTTCAGTCCTCGGGGTAGGAAAAAATTTTAAGATGAAATATTTTAGATTGGGTTTGAACCCTTTTCCATTAAAGAGTTACAATATCTTAACAACAGTATCGCTTCGATATTGAGCAAATGAGATTGTAAACACTAGATTGCCAAGGCACATAAGATCATAATGGAAGAGAAAATTAAGAGAAATGAAAAAATTAACACAATGCGATAAAAGTCCGGGAATCCATACCCGGAAAACGAGCTGCTGGTCGATGGGGCGACGATCACAGAGTTTATAGCTTCTCACCTCAAAAATCAGTAACGATCCTTCTTTGCTCGATAACCATCCTCGTTTTTCGGATTTCGATTTGGGCAGAAATCTCCAAACTGACGACATGCCTGCGTATTTTACGCGGCACTTGCTTGCGACGCGGCTGGTGGCGGCACTGGCCTTGACGGTTTTAGTTGTCAAAGTTATAGTCGAGCCCAGCAGAGAGCTGGTAGCGACCACACCTGGGCGTGAGGGTTTGGGGGTAAGCACCCCCCGGAACCAAAATACCCCCCAGAAAACAAAATACCCCCCCAGAATTCAATTTTTGAACATTTCTTCCGTTTTTTCACAATTTTTTGATGCCAATGGATAGTGCTTGACGAGAAACGTCGAAAAATGGTGTTTTTATCACCATACCACCATTTTTAAGGCCATTTTTTGACTTTAAAAAAATCTTGCACCCCCATAAATTTCTTGCTGCCCACGTATTGTAGCGACCTGAAACTTTGGCAACAGCAAGGACGGATCGTTCCAAACAGATTCAAGGAACCCGCCAACGCTTGTGACAACGTCGCGAACAATTGCGAAGCAATTGTTTGCGTTGTGGTCGATTATGGCTCGATTCCAACCATCAGAGTTTCGATTTGCGCCGCGGCTTTGTGAAATAGTCACAGTGGCCGGCGTGGGTGTGGTTATTGAAGCAACGGCTGTTTCGGTTACCGTAGCTATGACCGGGCCCAGCTGAGAGCTGGCAGCGGCCTGCAACTTTGGGAACCTCAACATCGGGCTGTCTCACACAGACTGAAAAAATGGCGTCGTCGTCGTTGTGCTGATATACAATTTGATCGTTGTTCGAATCGTGGTACACTAGCCTTAGATCCCGAAGGAAATTGCTAGCAATTGGTGCAGTCCGAACAACGGTGTCGGAAATCGCTAAACATCCCAACAAACAAAAAAAATTATGACCGCGAGGGCTCGCGAGTTGAAAATAACGGACAAAAGGTCCATTTCTAGGCTCGTACTTCGGTAAAAAAAATTTTGAAAAGGGCTTCCCAATCCTAAAAAGAGAAAAAATTGAATTTTCGATCATTATCGAATTCAGAATCGTATTAGAAAAAATAAAATAGAATGAATTAAATTTGCGGCAATGGATTAGGAAGCTTATCTGCTTAGCAGCAGCTACTTCCTCCATTGCTGTGCAAAATTCATTCAAATTGGCTGGTTCGCGACTTTTATACAAAAATTGCTGACAAACTGACTCGAAGAGTTCCTCTTTGCTGCTGGCGTTGTCAAAGTTATAGTCGAGCCCAGCAGAGAGCTGGTAGCGACCACACCTGGGCGTGGGGGGTTTGGGGGTAAGCACCCCGCAGGAACCAAAATACCCCCCCGAAATCAAAAAAAAATAATTTGGATAAACCATCAATTAGAGTTCGATTATAACGTTCAATGAGACCATCACACTGAGGGTGATATGGGCTCGTGAAAATTTTTTGAACGTTAAGTAATTTACAAACTTCCAAAATCAAGGCAGATGTAAAATTCGAACCCTGATCGGTTAAAAATCGTTTAGCAACTCCATAATGTGGAATGATTTCGTGCAATAAGAGATTAGCTATAGTTGTAGCTTTTATGTCGGAAACAGCGAAAGCTTCTACATACTTAGTAAAATAATCCATAAATACTACAATTTGGTCATTACCGGATGATGATCGCGGCATATTCAGTCACATGCGATAAGTTCAAAGGTGCAGACACCTCTATTGGTTGCATAGGAACAGATGTAGAATTTAATGCGACCTTGCGTTGCATGCAAACATCACAATTCTTACACCAAGCGATCACATCATTTTCCATACATGGCCACCAATAACGCATTTGTATGGCGGGCAAGATTTTACCTGATGAAAAATGAGCTCCAAAAATGGAATCATGAAATTCGGTCAAAATAAAACGACGTAGTGATTTGGGAATTACTAGCTGATGAACAACAGTAGGTGAACGCTTTGGTCGGAAACGACGAAAAATGATATCGTTTACAGAAAAAATTCGTCACAATATTTTTTCGTTGTTAAATCGTTCAATGCGATGCGAATTTTATGCAATTTGTTGTCAGCGTGCTTGTCTGCGAGTAATCGCGCAGGTGTTAGCATTTCAGCTTTTTCTGTTTCAGTAAGCTGAATGCGCTCACGAAAAGTAGGAGGTCGATTATTTGTAGGGTCAATCAGCAAATTAGGATTATTTGATGGTAAATTAGGAATATTATCGTGTGTTCAGTCAGGTGGGACTGATTCGTCCTCGGATTCAGAATCTTCTGAGTCTAAATTTGCGATATTGACAATAGATTTTCGTTCGAGTTTATATTTATGTTCAGCATGATCATATTTAGGATGTCGTGATAATAGATCCGTTGCGCAATTATATGCGCCAGGAACGTACACGATTTCATACTCATATTCCTGTAATTTGAGACCCGAACGACGTAATTGACTCGATGGGGTCTTTTACATTCACAAGCCAAGTTAGTGCTTGGTGATCGATTTCGACAATAAATTTTGTACCATATAAATAATGTCTATAATGTTTGATTGCCCAGACAACTGCTAACGCTTCTTCCTCCGAAAGTAGCATAGTTACATTCGGCAGAATTTATCACACGACTAGCGTAGCTAAGAATGAAGCAAGATTTCGACGGTAAATGCTTTTGTGTTAAAATAGCATCTAACGCATAGTTACTAGCGTCAGTTGTTAAAATAAATTGGTGGTCATCGTCGAATTTAGGCAGTTGCAATATTGGAGGCGAAGTAAATGCTTTTTTCAATAGATCAAAAGCAGTTTGATGCTCGCCAGTCCAGCAAAATTCAACATCTTTATGAAGAAGATGGAATAAAGGTTTAGCGATTTGTAAATACATGGGTGCCCTATGTATACGGAATCAACATAGGACACGGATGTATTTGCCTTCGAGAGTTACTTAGGTACATAGGTACTTAAGTCTACGCTTAGCGCTGGTCCCGATCGCACAGCCTGGGATCGCTTCCGATCTTTGGACCCTTATAGACCCTACGGCTTCGATCCCCTCAGCCCTAATATTGCTGGCTGCTTCTGGTCGGGTGATCTCAGCAGCTACGCTCTAAGACCTAAGGCTACTTACCTAATCTCGGAATTTGCCGCGGAGGTCAGTTGACCTATCTCAAGGCTCAAGTTGAATATTTAACTTCTTTTCAAGGTTCGATTCTAACATAAATGTTTTTGGTTCCTAATACGTGTAGCACAATAAACTTTGAAAACAACAACATTGAGCTCTACACTGATCAATCATCCCTAAAGATTAAATAATGTTTTTGATCAATTTTTGGTTTGAAAAAAGGATTAAGGTTTCCAAATAGATTAAGCAAACATATGGGATTTACCTATCCGTCCACTCTGATGAGTTGAAATCCTCGACGTGGGCAATAACCGACCTAACCCTCGGTATATCCAAAAACCCCTGGGTAGGTTTTCTCTAATTTATTTCGAACGAAGAATCCACGGCCTATAGCCGGACAACAAAATAAAGCAAAAGGAAAAACGAAAACGTACGGACTATACACACGTACGGTGGCCAACCAGACTGCCAACAACTCAACTCACAAGAACTCTAAGTACACTGGCCTCAAGGACCATTACAGTAAAATAAACAAAGATCAAATCAACGTAATACTGATACACTTTTATCTCAGATCGAATGTTATCAATTACACAAGCGGTATGCATGAAACAATTACTATTATCATACACTTAACTCTATGTTACCGGACAAGTATCTAAATGTTTTTTATTATTGAAAATTGGGGAAAAAGTGGGAAGACCGAAGGCATAGCCCACAGTACACTATCGTAGATAGCTACTAGTATTGGCTATGTGATGGCTATCGCGAACTGCTAAGGCAAGTTCGCCTATACGTGTAACTCTCGCAGTTACACTCCCCCACGTATAGAAAAAAATTAGAAACGAAGTGGAGAATTTTTTGGGGGTAAACCAACGCCAATAGCGTCTGCCACGCTTCTACAACTCGGCACTCCGGCGTTCGCAACGCCTCTACTCTGGCGTCCGCAACGCCTCATCCTGAGCAAACGTGAAAAACGAAAATAAAAGAACGAAAAAAATAACAAATAGCGATAACAAATAACGGCCAACGCATGACCTCGTTCGCACTCAGGAAAACTCTCGAGCAACACTCTCAATGGCGCTAGGTATAACTATATTGTTGCCCGAGTAATGATGAACTCCGGTCTTGGACAGCATTGCATAATATTCGATCTTGCTGCCCAATTAGCCTCCTTCAGTCCCCGGGTAATGAGAAAAATTTTGAATTGAAAAAGTTTTAAGATTGGGTGTAAATTAACCCCTTGTCCGTTAAAGAGTTAAGATACCATAATAGTAACACCGCTATTTGAGCAAAAAGAAAAATTAAGACACGGAATGATTAGGCAAGATTATGCTGAGCAAAATTAAAGACACTGACGAATTAAAACAAGAGGTAACAATAAAAACGAAAAATGGCAAATTATGCGAGATAACTGGGAAAAATAAGAGCACCGTCAAAGAAAAATTTTACAGCAAGAAAAAATGACAAGAGAAAAATTACACAGAAAATAAACGATACGTGAAGTCCTGGAATCCACATCAGGACGAAAAACGAAAAATGACAAAAAAGCTGCTGGTCGAATTCGACGCCGTTCGCAGAGTTCCAAAAAGTTCTGTACATCGAACTTATGAATTAATATTGATCCTGATAATAGGCCTTCAAGCCACGCGGTTTTCCGCGACGTCGTTGACGTTGAAAATAATCACGATCCGATTCAGGTTCGCGACTGCGTATTCGAATGCTCGCGATACTGGTATGGCGATTGCCTACGCCCGTACATATGTTGGCGTAAGCGTTGATGTGGATCGACGGGTCGATCATCGTCTTCCTCTTCATCGTCGTCCTCGTAGTCGTCCGCGTAATGACGCGGTATAGATTGCACCGGAGTGAATAATTGCTCCGGAGTAAAACCAAACGTTTGTTCACGTGAAGATTTCGCGTGGACGCTGTTGTGATTGCGTAACAGGCCACGGTTTAGGCAATAGTGGACCCGGTCGAGGTTGTGGTTGATAGACCCCGGTGGCTGATTGATCTTGTTCCAACGGTGAACGATACGATTGATCCCATTGTGGCCGTTGAAGGGATTGCGACCGGCCCTGATGAGTTCCGCGGTTTGACTGTGGCTGACGGCGATATTCATAAGGCTGCTGCTGTTGCGGGCGCGACAGATGACCAGCATCGGCCTGTGAATATGCCTCGGAACGCTGACGCGATTCCGTAAATTGCTGCTGCCGCGGTTGGGTCTGCGGTCGTGTATGTTGCTGTATATGTGGTTTTACTTGTGCCTGTGGTTGTACTTGTGATTGTGAGCGATGATGCATTTGAGCATAACGTTGCGGGATGACTGCAGTTCTTGCCGCTTAGATCCCCTTTGGCTTGAACGTGCTCTTAATTTAGCTGCGACTTCAGCTTGAACAAGTCTTCTGACTCGTTGCTTTTCCAAATTCTTTAACCGACGCAAGGTATGCTCGGATTTTGTATCATAAAATCGATTCAATTTAGCCTTATGTTCGTCTTCCGACATATGACGAACTTCTGAGGATTCAGCGAGAGAACCGGCGGCGCGTAATTTTGTCGCACGCCTTGGCATCTCTGTAGCAAGATTTTCACAATCGCGTTGTTCGATCGTCATGCGTGCTCTACGCATTTCAATTTGTGCCTCCAGAGATAGATCGACTTCGGGCATATCAAGGCTCGCTGAGGATCCACTTGGGTCCTGCGAGGATGCCTGCCGTCTCTCTTTTCGAATTTTCTCTAAATCACCTTGAATTCGGTGTTTAAGGTAAAACACAGATTTTTGGCGACCTCAGAAACGGTCAAATTGAACCGGAACTTCAAGTGGCGGATCGGTTGCTAACCAAATTTGACAAATCATGTTATGTAAAACGGTTGGACTTTCAATTCGCCTCGTTAACTCCGGGAATTCCGGGAAGGCCTCTCTTGGCGAAGGTGTGTAAGATTCACCAAGGAAAGCTACGCGCAACATACGACGTAGCTGCTCCACCATGCGCCAGCCTATCGCGGCATTGCCGTAGGCATACGCATAAAAGTGGAACTTTCTGTCCAAAAATTCCAAAAGCACTTTAGCGCGCATGACGTCTATTGTTGAGAAGATCGTCATGAGTCGATACTCCGAATCGTATAACGATTGAAACTCTCGGAAGGTATCGAAAATATTGACCATTTGACGCGTCAATATTAAGATCGGCGCTAAATGATCTGGCGCTGGTGACATTCTGTGCGGTAAAAATTCTGGAAGAATCTGGTGCGCAACGCCATCAGTCACCACACTCGGTGCGTCAAGGTGTGGGTGCACTACCAGATACTGTAAAGGAACTTCGTACAGCATCATTCCGGTTGTAATGAAAAACCGGGTGCGCACAAAATATTGGTCAGGGTAAAATAATCGGTTAAAAACGCTCATTTTGCTGATAAATCGAGGTGCCGGCGCACGATCAACATCAGCCAAAGGTTGTGCGATTGTAGACCAAACTAAAGGACGCGAGGGTGTGTCAGTCGTAGCCGCGTAATGCAGATGTGCTGCGTACACCCGGTCGAAGTGCACTTGGGCACACTCGACCAACTGGTCGTACAGACGCGTTCCTGCGACTTCACCCAGATAAGAGCGTAACTCGTGCAATACGTCAGGCGCAATATAGCACGGCGCTTCACGCGTCATGGTTTCCATCATGTTGAAAAAATGTTGCACATAACGCGAGCGATTTTGAACTCTCGCGTTCTCTTCTGCGGATATGCGTTCGCGTATGGCTTGAATATGCGCAGGTACTGCGACTTCTAGATTCGACGGTGGATTTTGAATAACCTGTGGTTGAATATTCGCCACAGTATTCGACACTCCCGTCATGGCCATAGGAGCCGTAAAACGAGTAGTAAGTGCCACTGAGCTCGACACGCCTTGTGGCGCGGATTGGGACGCAATTTGCGTGGACAACGCTGCTTGTTGGATTTCCTGTGCGGGTAATGAGCGTTGTGGTGGCGGTGGGAAGCCTATAATTTCTGTCATGATAACGTCGGGTTCAGGTTGACGCTCTACCCAATCCGGCTGAGAAGTCGGTAAAGGTAGGAGCGAACCGATGCCCAAGGGTGCCTGCTGGTCCGCCGCAAGCGATTGTGAAACAATCGGTTGCAAAACGGTAGTAGCCCCTTTTCGAGCCAATGCCGCGCGTGTGGTACGCGGTGGCGACAAGTTTGCTTGCCTTTCCGCCTCAGCGTTGGATAACGCCATCACTAAGCGTTTAGGAGACAAATCGTTGTCCTCAGTGGAGATAGATGGTTCTATTCCAACCATAGGAGAATCGTAAGGAATATCAGTTTGCGAAGAAATCGCAGAAGCTGGGGTACTTGAGCTGGTTGGTTTGGACTTAGGTTCGGTGTCAGGTGCATTAGCCGGGCCCAAAACTGAGTCGGCAACGGCCTGCAATCCTTGAACTTTTAGATCAGGATTATCGAAAACATTAGTATGAGCCAACGCTTCCGTTACAGAGGCAACGGTGGTGGCTGCGGCTATGGCCGCTGGTGGTTGCGGAGCTGGACCATAAAAGTCCTCTACTGTGACTAACTCTCCGCCATCGGAATCAACGGAGACATCAGTCGCCGTGCTGGTCGACTGGCCCCGTGATGGCTTGCGAGATGACAACGGTATACGCCGTCTAGTTTTCGATTCGTTAGCTTTAACGTGCGATTCGTCGCCTTTAAACGAAATTGGCATAGGCTTTCTATCGTCGGTAATGCGATTATTTTGCGAGCAGCCTTCTATCAATATGAAAACATCGATAGTTATCAGGGCATCCATTGCTAAATAATGTTGCATATCCCGAGTTAGTGGTAAACTCCACGCCTGTCCAAAATTATCAGGCGCGTTGGGATCAATAGCCATGTCAAAGAAAAATTCAGCCAAGCGCTTTAAAGTGTGTGAATGCGCTGTAATATGGAGACGGCGAGTAAACGATCTCGCCAAAGGCTGAATATCGATAAAATTTGCACTAAACGGATCTTTCCAATGCCGTTGATTTCGAATCTCGGCATCAGGAATTGCCAAAATTTCTTCAAAAGTTGGACCGTAAACATGAAAATACGCAAGTCTGTCTTGCGTGGGGTCGTAACAGACCATATATACGTTCGGTAGACGCGTTTCGAGCAGCTGATGAAGCCCAAACGGAGGTTTTGGGAACTTTGCGATGTCCCAGCAGAACACATGACCGTTCGCGCTAGCAACTTGGACATAGCGAACGAATGGGCCATGGAGGTCCTGATAGGTGGGACATAGCTGCTTAAAACGCAAATCCCAGGTCTTATAGGTTCTGCCTTTTCTGTCATTCACAAATTCTGAATCATAGCCTAAGAATAACGTGCCATTAGTCATGTTTGATGGCTGAATCAAAGCCAAAATAGCCCCAAAAGACTCTTGGTCATTGGTGATTAAAACAGTGGATAGAAGTCTCTTCTTTGGCACACGAAGGGTAGCCAAAGGGAATCTATCAAACCTGTTCTCCCACCAGAGCTCTTGGTCATTTATACGTTTACTGTGATTTGTAGCTATATGTGATGTTTTATGCTCTATCATTTTTGCGGTAAGTGCGTCTAAACCGCCAACACGACTGTCATCATTTTGTGGCAGCGGGTCTGGTACAACCAACCCCCGCTCCAAAGCCATATTAGTCAAAGCCGAACAAAACTCATCTAGGGACGCGGGATCACGCCCCTCAAATTTGAATCGGCGACCAGCTGCTTCCAGCAATGCCTCCTTGCTTGGGGTACCTTCAGCAGCCATGGGTCTGCAAAAGGGAAAACATTAGCTAATGGTACGGCATGTGCTGTTTTAGAGCCATTTAATAAACGTATAGGCGCGCAGTCCTTAGCTTTTTGCTCCCTGCCCGGTAAATCCTCAAAACTTATGACTACTGCCGGGGCGAGAGGGCAATGTGGTAATTTTACCAAAACAAAATCGCCAGGGACATACGCGTGTTTTTCCACAATTAAATCTGAGTAGGGTAGTTTGGGCTCAGGCAGAAGTCTATTCCGGTGAACGAGATGAGTGATTAGAGGATTATAGACATACGCGATTTTCGCAGTTTCAGGAGTAGGTAAGTCGATAATTCTATATGGTCCAACACGTTTGGGTGATAGTTTACCGATTTCAGGTTGAATTACTGAGGTATTATTAAGGTAAACTATATCCGAGAGAGAAAAATTTGTTTGAGTTACGGACTTGTCATATTGAGATTTTTGCTGCTTACGCGCTTGAGCTAGAGTTTTGAGACGCAATTTTGTGTAGATCTTGTAAAGTCAACTTTAAATCAATGACGTATTTTTCCGCAACAGATGGTAAATTCGGATTCATTACAAAGTCATTTATGAGTAAAGTGTCAAGTGGAAATGCTGGTTTGCGACCATAAAGCATTTCAAAAGGAGATATATTAGTTGATGATTGCGGAGTCGCGCGATATGCAAATAACGCTGAAAGGTAGAAATTGCTCCCAATCATACTGGGATCGTGCACTCAGCTTAGACAAACCATCAATCAATGTGCGATTATAACGTTCCACCAACCCATCACACTGGGGGTGATATGGGGTTGTAAATATTTTTTGAACGTTTAATAGTTTACAAACTTCCGAAATTAGGGTAGATGTAAAGTTTGACCCCTGATCTGTCAAAAATTTCTTGGGAACTCCATAACGTGGGATAATTTCTCGTAATAACAAATTTGCAATTGTTGTTGCTTTTATGTCAGAAACAGCAAAAGCTTCCACGTATTTGGTAAAATAATCCATAAAAACTACAATTTGGTCATTTCCGGAGGGAGATCGCGGCATATGCAAACAATCACACGCAATAAGTTCAAAGGGCGCGGATACTTCGATTGGTTGCAATGGAACGGATGTGGAATTTAATGCGACCTTACGTTGTAAGCACACATCACAATTCCTACACCACGCGATCACATCATTTTCCATGCGCGGCCACCAATAACGCATTTGTATGGCGGGCAAGATTTTGCGCGATGAAAAATGAGCTCCGAAAATAGAGTCATGAAATTCGGTTAATATGAAGCGACGTAAAGATTTGGCCAAGAAATTTTACTTCGGCTTGAGCGAGATGACATTTGTTGGGTTTAACCAGTAAGTTTGCGCTTTGAAGTGTGATGAATATGTTTTGGAGATCTTGTAAATGTTCTCCAAATGTGCACAAAAAAATGATTATCGTCGATATAAACAAGGCAAGATTTCCAAAGTGAGACCTGCGAGAACAAGCTCCATTAGTCTCTGGAAATCTGCAGGCGCATTTTTTAATCAAAGGTAGCACTTCAAATTCATAATGGCCAACAGAGCATATGAATGCGGTTTTTCTCGAGATTTATCATTGAGTGGAATTTGCCAGTATCCAGATTTTAGATCTAATGTACTAAAATATGCGGCTGAGCCTAGCGTATCAAAATAATCATCGAGCTGAGGCAAAGGATATATTTGCGTTTTAGTTACATCATTTAATCGGTGATAGTCTACGACAGGCCTAAGGGAACCGTCCTTTTTTCCTATAAGAAACAACGGACTAGCCCATGGACTGGTCATGGGCCGAATGATTTTATCACCGAGCATTTCACTGATGATTTTCTGCATAGAATTTTGTCGAGAATGTTGACACAATATGTTTTCCCAACCACTGGCGGATTATCCCCGGTATCAATATGATGTTTGACCAAGGGGGTCTGGCCAATAGGCTCGGTTTTAAAGCGAAAATGGAATCGTATTTTAAGCAAAGTTCACGAATTTGTTGTTGTTGTTGCGAATTAACGGCAGAACCGTTTAATGCTTTATTTATTGACGAGAAGAGTTCTGGTCTCCTATCGTCTGAATTGGCGACATGAGACACATCTTCAACGTCAGTGATTAGCAAACCAATAATATCGCCAGAATTGATGCGAATAGGCACTTTGGAGATATTACACATGCGCACAGGAAAAATAGATTGAGACGCATCGATTATTGAAGGAGCCAGAAAAAGTGAAGTTTTTCCATGAAATTGGAATTTGGTTCGAATAAAGCAATATCGGCATCACAACAACCATATCCAGGGGTTATTAGTTCTTGTCGAGGTTTAATAATGATTGGCCCAGGTAGCAAAACATGTACGCACACAACACCAGAGATGAGTATATTGGTTTTCGTGCAATGTTGAATTTTTTAGGATGGTGATAAAAGTTTAACTTTTATGCCATTTAAAAATGCACAATGCTTGATAGGATTAACCCACATTAAAGCGGATTCACAAAAATCAAATCCTAAGAGTATATCTTCCGGCAGATGGTCTATAATAGATACTACCGTGGGAATTGCATGATCAGCGATTGTGATAGTCATTTTTACTTTATATCACACGACTGCTGTGATTTCACCTCCATGAACAACTTGAGAGATTTGTTTAGGTGGTAGATTGGAACCAAGTCGTAAAAATGCAGATGTGGTCATCATGGTGACCTGCTAAGCTGTATCTATGAGCGCGGGAACATCTATGCCATGAATATTAACGAGAATCGTAGGCAGATTTGTCCCAGCATGATTTACACTCGGAATATTCGAATTGATGGTTTTAATTGGAGGCGAATTCATTTGTTCATAGATCTTGAAAGCGACGCTTTAAGCGCTTGTACTCTTTGAGAAATTCTTGCTACGCGAATAAGTTAGAATGTGTGCTTGTTTCTAGCCCTTTTGCAGTAATCGTGTTTACATCAATATGAGATGTAAGGGTTGGCTGTGGTTCGGGCGAATTTATGGTGGGTTGGCGATCTGCTTCATGCATAACGTTTGCTCAATTTTCAGTGCTATAATTTGAATTGTAATATGTTGCGCTTTGTTCATTAGGAAACTGAACATAAGGCGCATTTTGTCGCAACTGTTTGAATATTGATTAGCATAATGCAAATTTTGATAATTGGCACGCCAAATTTTGTTGGTAATCATTATGATTTTGCCAAAAATTCGATCGTGCTTGCCTTGAATCGAAGCGATTATCGTTATTCGCATAATTTGATGAGCGATTTTGACTAGGGTTATGAAATCGAGATTGAGAATAATGTCGATTTTGCGAATTCGAACGCGATGGTGAACAATGTCGCTCGCGTAAAAGAACGCGACTGGCTGCGATTGTGAGCCATATAATTGTTTCTGTTATGGTCAGAATAATTATTATTAGATGATTGTCGTCGCTGACACGTGAAACATTCTTTGTAGACATGACCTGTGCGTTTGCAAAAGATGCAATATTTACGAGAAGAATTTTCTGTTTTCTCAGCATGCAACAAACGATAAAATGTTTTCTGAAACAAATGATCTGGCTCATTTTGGTTAGACGCGCGAAATGTATCTTTGGGTATTGCGCCTCCTGCAGGGGCGGCTGTTACCGATACATAGGGCGTTAATGCTTATTTATTTGTGTATTCATTATTCGCGAACTCAGCGTTTAAAGCATTATCTAAGAATTCAGCCAGCGATGCTCAGGGCGCACAATGATACGCTTCTTGTGATATTTCGGGTAATAAACCTTTTTTCAATTGATGACACAGCAAATGGTTGAAATGATCACAGTCGATTTCAAGATGCGGTTGCGCTTTTATCAATTGTTCGCGAATCGAAAGATGAAATGCTCTAATCGATTTGTTAGGCTGCTGTTTACGTTCTAAAAAACGATCAAAAAGCGTTTCGGTGTGCAAAGGACAAAATTCCGCTATTAACGCATATTTCGATTTTGTATAAGATTGTTTTATATCAGCAGGTAACGAATGGAATAAGCACAAAGCATAGGGATCTAAGAATGATGACATGAATTTGACACAAACCGATTTATCAATATCGTAAGTGTCAGCAAGTGATTTGAACTCTGCAAAAAATACTTGTATATTTGATTTATCCGCATTAAAAATTTTTTATTTGCGATAGCAATTTGCATTTGTTGCATGAAAGGTCCACGATTTAGAGTATCAGCAAGGTGTGACTTGCTATGCTCAGAACCGGATGAGGAATCCGAATCCTGATGGTGACGATGGCGATGACGTTGTGGACTATGTCTATTACATGAATGACGACGATGCGGGCGATCAGAACTACTCAAACTTTCATCAGAAAATTTTACGCGACGTCTCCTTGCGGATGACTCGGGTAATTGGATATATGAATTCTGCAGATATTTAGGTTCAATATTTTCACCAGACAAGTTGAGTTCTTGTGGCCGAATTTCTATATTTGAAGAATGCAAAATAGAATTATTTGGCGGAATTTTGATATTCGAAGGATTCGAAACGAAATTATTTGGCGGTAATTCAACATTCAAAGGAAAATATTGCAGCGGAGGAGGGATGAATTAGGCATAAATCAAGGCGCATTTCGATTTAACGAAAGCAATGGCCGAGAATTTAACATGCGGTTGCTAGATGGCAACATTGAAGATGCGCGATCGCGCATTTTCTGCACGATTAGCATGCTGGGCATTTAATTCAGAAAAATTTTTGCTATCAATAGAGTGGTTAACGCACTGTGACGGATTATTTTCGATGCGATTAGAAACCGATTGTGGCTTAAGTAGATTACTTAATTCCTCTCAAAGTTTACACATTTCTTCCAAAATTTTCCTCTTTATCTTGCTTTACTTGTGAAGAAAGATTCAAAAACTGCATACGTATACACTGCAGAGTTTCGAATATAAGTTGATTAGTAACAATAGGCTCGGCACAATTATTTTCGGTCTTTATGCTTGAGCCATTATTGCACTCTTCATCGGAGGCTAATTTATGCGGCTCATAACCAGGTTCCTGGTTATTTGTCGTATTAAGGGTGTCGTATTATCGATGATCGTATCATTATGTAAACTATCTCTAACAGGGTTAGCATAATTATTCATGATCGATCGCACATACTCGTCGTCAGAATGTGAAACAGGCGAAGCATGTAAGGACGAGGGTAATTTGTAATTATTTGTACTCGAATTAGAGTCAGCAAGTACGGTTTTTGTTGGCAAACCGAATTAGGAGTCGTAGGCTTTTTCTTCACCAGAGACGTTTTTAAAGTTTTCTTACCAGCCATTTTTAGGTATGAAAACGTTTAAAATGTGATGTTTGGTAAAAGAAATTTGACCAAGTCGAAATTTTGCAAAAATATTTCGAATTTAACCTTTTTCGAGATCAAAAAAGGTATCTTCACGTATATAGTACTCACTTACACTAGGTAAGCTGTAACTAACGTAAAAATGAAAAGATATGTGTAATACTAAGCGTGAGCAGCTATAGCATGCGAGCTTAGAGCACATGTAGGCAAGAAAACTATGTGGCAAAATATATCGTCAAGGGAAAATGATGAGGAATCGTCACCTGAGGGTCGACGGAAATGGAAAAATAATAGTGTCCTCGACACCTTCGTCAGCAGAGGGTCGACGAAAATGGAAGATATGAAGGACTTCGCCACGATACACAAAAGCTTTGCCACGAACACTTACTTAAATGCGCACTGCCATGAACACAGTCGACACAATAACAGAGGTAGAACAAAACGTTACACATGTTTAGATAGCCAAAAATAATGATTTTTGGGTATTTAAATAATTTTTAAGATGACTGACCAGGTCGGTTGTAGCTAGCAACCTCGAAGGGGGAGCTTCCAGTATAAATACAAAGGATGAATAAAATAAATAAAAATAAATACAGGGACCTCCAGTATAAATACAGAACCGCTCTATGTCTACAAAATCAACATAGGAACAGATGTATTCACATTCGGGATTTACTTAGGTACCTAAACTGCTCTCAATGCTGGTCCCAATCGCATAGTCACTGAATAACTTCGATTCTCTGGACCCTTGTAGACCTACGGCTTCAACTCCCTCAGTCCTAATATTGCTGACCGCTTTAAGTCGGGAGTTTCAGCAGCTACGCCCTAAATCCTAACACTCGTCCCTACCTAAATCCCGGAATGCCACGAGGTGAGTTGACCTATCTCAACCCAGCTCAAGTTGATAAATTAACTTGTTTTCAAAATTACACTTGTCTTGAAATGTTTTTGGTTCCTATCAGCGCAGCACTCTAGACCTTTAATACAGCAACAGCGAGCTCTCATCTGGTCAATCATCATAAATAATTAAATAAGGTTTTTGGCTAATTTTAGGGTTGAGAAAAGAATATTGAATTTTGAACGAAATAAATAATTAAAAGTATTCACCTTCTCCTCCACCAGAATAACAGAAGTCCTCGACGTAGGGAAAGCCGACCAACCTCAACCGGTATAGCAAACCCCTGGGTGGGTTTTATAATTTTATTCGGAAATGTATACAGGGCAGTAGCCGGGAAGCAAAAACAAAATATCACTAAATGCTATTTGCCATAGAATCATACCCTGAAAAATAATACAGCGACTAACCAACATGAACCAATTCATTAATATCAAATTTACATGTATCAATTGGCGTCAGTTGACGCGCACATTAAATAAAAATGAACCATATTATTGGTTATGCAAATACTAATATTGAACAAGAACGTGAAATAATACAATACACGCGTTTTACTAGGATGATAATAATAACGCAATGAAATCGAACGTTCAATATCTCTTACAAAAGTAAATTACTGATGTTAGCATATACGTAACTCTGGTTTACGGTTTACCGGACAAGTGTAAATACAGGGTCGGTCCGTGTTTACTAAAACAACACGAACGCGGGTGTATTTGCCTTCGAGAC